>ML105249.1:0-68521 GCA_003697995.1 Taxidea taxus jeffersonii | reverse complement strand
CTGAGGCTTGTTGTATTGTGGACACACAATTGTTGGATCCTAGAAATGGAAAGTTGAGGAAGAAAAAAAAAGAAAGATGAGGAAGATCTGTACCGTGCTTTCAAGAAACTTACAATTCCATGTGAATGAACTGTAGTAGTTGCCTGGGTGGCTCAGTTGGTTAAGCATCTGCCTTTGACTCAGGTCATGATCCCAGGGTCCTGAGATTGAATCTCACATCAACAGGGAACCTGCTTCTCCCTCTGCCTGCTGCTCCCCCTCTGCTTATGCTCTCTGTCTTTCTCTGAAAAATAAATAAATAAAATCTTAAAAAAAAATAAACTGTGATAGCTGATACAGTTGATAAATATAAAAGTGTTGTGGAACAAAGAAATAACGTGGAGGACCATAGGGGAAGTGAAGGAAAACTGAAGGAGAAGAAATAAGTGAAGGAGACAAACCATGAGAGACTCTGGACTCCAGGGAAACAAACTGAGGGTTTCAGAAGGGAGAGGGTGGAGGGATGGGGTAGCCGGGTGATGGGTATTAAGAAGGGCACATGTTGTGATGAGCACTGGATGTTATATGCAACTAACTATGCTATAACTATGTTATATGTTGGCTAACTAAACATAATAAAAGTACCTTGGAAAAAAAAAAGAGTCAATACATGAATGAAAAACATTTTTAAAAAATTTTAAAAAGTTTTGTGGAAGTATTGATAAAGAAGTAAATTAATCCTGAATGAAACCATCAAAGAAAATAAGAAACAAGGTTACATTTGAGTAAAAGAAGCTTAAGAAAGGATTTTCTGACTCCCCACGGCAAGTTTAATTTTCCTTCATCTCTCTCCCCAGAATAATATGTACTTATCCCAATTATGTATTTATTATCATATTTCATTATAGTTAATGGTTCCCATGTCCTTCTACTCTACTAGAAAGAACTTCTGAAGGAAGGATGTTTTATTCAACTTTGTATCCTTAGTACCTAGTACAGGACAGAAGCTCAATAAAATGGTTGTTGATTGAATAAACACATGAGTCAAAAAGAAATCTCGAGTGAAATGTATTGAAAAATATTTTTGAACTAAATGAAAATTTAAAAGATCAAAATTTATGCAGTGCAGAGAAGGGCAATAATGAGAGAAAAACTGGTAGCATTAAACGTGTATGTTAAAAAAGAAGAAATATCTGAAATTAATCATTGAAATTTTCACCTTTGAAAACTAGAAAAACAATTTAAATCCAAAGTAAGGAAAAGAAAAGAAGTAATAAGATTTAGAACAGGAATCAGAGAAATTGATAATAGGAAATTAGTGGAATTAATGAACCAAAATGCTGGCACCTTGAAAAGATTAGTAAAATTGATAAACCCCTACCCAGGCTGGCTAGGAAAAAAAGAGATGACACAAATTACTATCAGAAATAAGAGATGGGACATCACTACAGATCCTATGGACATTAAAATGATAATAAAGGAATATTACAAACAATTCTGTGCTCACAAATTTGATAACCTAAGTGAAATGAACAAATTCCTTGAAAGACACACTTGCCAAATATCACACAAGAAGAAATAGACAATTTCAAGAGGTTCATATCTATGAAAGAAATTAAATCAATAACTAACTAATAATGTTCCAAAACAAGACAGCAGACCCAGGTGGCTTCACTGGTGAATACTGCCAAACATGTAAGGAAGAAATCATACCAGTTCTGTATAATGTCTTTTAGAAGATAGAAACAGAGGGAATACTTCTTAACTTGTTCTTTGAAGACAGAATTACCCTAGTAACACCAGAGAAAAATGTTATAGTAAAAGAGCAAATTGAGTCCAAAAATGTATAAAAAGAATTTTATACCCTGATGTCAAGTGAGATTTATTCCAGGTAGGAAATGCTGGTTCAGTATTTGAAAATCCATTAATGTAGTACATCATATCAGCAGGTAAAAAAATCATATGATCATATCAATAAGTGCAGAAAAAACATTTGACAAAATCCAACATTCATTCATGGTAAAAACTTAGTAAACAAGGTACATAGGGGAGCTTTCTCAACTTGATAAAGACTGTGACAAAAAACTGGCAGCTGACATCATACTTAATGGTGAGAAACTCAAAACTTTCCAAGATCATATACAAAATACAAATGTCTTCCCTCATCACTCATTTTCAACATCACACTGTAAGCTCTAGCTAATGCATAAGGCAAGAAAAGGAAATAAAAGGTACACAGATTGAGAAGGAAAAGCTAAAATAGTCTTTGTTCTCAGATGACCTGATTGTCTACAGAAAAACCAAAAGAACTGACAGAAAAATTAGAACTAAAAAGCAATTATAGCAAGGGAGTGAGATTCAAGGTTAATATACAGATGTCAATCATTTTGCTATATACCAGCAATGAATAAATGGAATTTGAAATAGAAAACACAATACCATTTACATTACCACCCCCAAAATGAAATACATATAAATCTGACAAAATATGTATAAGATCTATATGAGGAAAACTATAAAACTGATGAATGAAATCAAAGACAAACTAAATGAGTGATAGTCCATGGTCATGAATAGGAAGATATTGTCAAGTTGTCAGTTTTTCCCAACTCAGTCAATAGATCCAGTGCAATCCCATTCAAAATACCAGCAAGTTATTTTGTGGATATTAACAATCTGATTCTAAAGTTTACATAGAGTGGCAAAAGACCCAAAACAGCCCAACACAATATTAAAGGAGTACAGCAAAGTTGGAGGACTGATACACTTGACTCCACAACTTAATATAAATTGGCAATAATCAAGATAATGTGGTACTGATGAAAGAACAGACAGATAGATCAATGGAACTTAATAACCCAGAAATAGACCTCCATAAATACGGTTAACTAATCTTTGACAATGGAGCAAAAGCAATAACATGTACCAAAGTTAGTTTCTTCAATAAATGGTACTGGATCAACTATATTTCCACACATTTAAAAAAAATAAATCTAGACACAGACCTTACATACTTTGCAAAAGTTAACTCAAAATGGGTCATAGATGTGGACATAAAATGCAAAACTATAAAATTCTTAGCAGATCATATAGGGAAAAAACCTAGATGACCTTGGACATGACAATGACTTTTTATATATACATAGTACTGAAAGCGCCACCTATGGAAAAAAATTGATATAAGTTAGACTTCATTAAAATTAAAAATTTCTGCTCTGTGAATGACAGTATCAAGAGTGTTAAAAGACAGGCCTCAAACCAGAAGAATACATTTACAAAAGACACATTTGGTTAAGGACTGTTACCCAAAATAACAGCAATAAGAAAATAACCTGATTAAAAACTGGGCCAAAGACCTTAACAGACACCTCACGAAAGAAGATATGCAGATGGAAAATAAGCATATCAAAAGATTCTCTACATCATATGTCATTAGAGAAATAATAGAATAATGTACCTAAGTATGTTAATGTTGTTAGAAACCCAGATTTTTAGTATAAGAGAAAAGAAATAATTGTAAAACATCAAAAAAGTTAAGTAAAAATCTTTTTTCCCAGTTTTATTGAGATTTAATTGAGAAGTAATTGATAGATAACATTGTATTAATTTTAGGTATACAAAATGATTATTGTCACACACACACACTTACCACAATAAGGTTAGTTAACATTCATCACCTCAAATAATTACAAGTTTTTTTTTTCTTGTGATGAGAACTTTTAAGATCTATTCTCTTAGCCTCTTTTTTTTTTTTAAGATTTTATTTATTTATTTGACAGACACAGTGAGAAAGGAAACACAAGCAGGGAGAGTGGGAGAGGGAGAAGCAGGCTCCCACTGAGCAGGGAGCCCAATGCGGGGCTCTATCCCAGGACCCTGGGATCATGACCTGAGACAAAGGCAGATGCTTAATGTCTGAGCCACCCAAGCACACATCTTAGCCTCTTTCAAATATACAATACAGTATTCATATTTAACAATGGTAAACATGCTGTGGATTACATCTCCAGAACTTATTTATCTTACAAATGGAAGTTTTTACCTTTTGACCACTTTCAACCATTTTCCCCTTCCCCTCCCCAAATCTGGCAGCCACTAGTCTCTGTATAAATTAGTTCAGTTTTTTTAAATTCCACATGTAAGACAGCATTTGTTTTTCTCTGACTTGTTTCATTTAGTAAATGACTCACCCTCAAAGTCCATCCATGTTGTTGAAAAATGGTAGTATTTTTTCTTCTTTATGGTTGAATAATATTCCATTATATATACATACCTCATTTCCTTTATCCATTCATCTGTAAGTGGACACTTAGGTTTTTTGCATGTCTTGGCTATTGTAAATAATGCTGCAGTAAACAAGAGGGTTCAAATATCTCTGAGATACTGATTTCCTTTCCTTTGGATATACACTTGTAAATGGAATTGTTGGGTCACTTGGTAATTCTTTTTAATTTTTTGAGGAATCTTCCTACTATATTTCATAGTGGCTGCACCAATAAATTTTTCCATTGGTAGTGCAGAAGCCTTCCCTTTTTTCTACATCCTGGCCAACACTTGTTATTTCTTGTCTTTTTAATGATATCCATACATAAAATCTTGTAACATTACATTTAAAATATCAGTATAAATTCAATATTTTGTTTCCTTTTTTAAAAATGAAATTTTCCTAGCTTTGTTAAGTAAAATAGTATGAAAAAGCTACTAAGCCCAATCACAACAAACCTCTTATTTTCAAATTGTGGTTTCTAAATACCATAAGGAATCAAGACTCCTTGGAGGAATGATTAATTCCAGGTATGGGATAGGAAATTAATAACACGTCTCTCAAATGCCTTATGCCTTATCGAATGACTCTTGTTCAGCTCAGTTCAAGATCTCAGGGTTGTGAGACTGATCCAAGTCAGGTTCTGGGCAAAGGGCGGAGTCTGCTGGAGATTCTCTCCCTCTGCCCCTCCTGCCCATGGTGTGTGTGTGTGTGTGTGTGTGTGTGTGTGTGTGTAATACAAAAATAAAAAAATAAATCTTTTCTTTAAAAAAAGACTAATGGGTCTTGTCAAAGGGATACAAGAGCAAACATGAAGGAGCTTCCTTGGCTAAGGTTGGGAAGATTTTGGCATCAAAAAATAGTAATGCTTGGGGCGCTTGGGTGGCTCAGTGGGTTAAGCCTCTGCCTTCAGGTCATGATCTCAGGGTCCTGGGATCAAGCCCCTGTCGAGCTCTCTGCTCAGTGGGGAGCCTGCCTCCCCCTGTCTCTCTGCCTGCCTCTCTGGTTACTTGTGATCTCTCTTTCTGTCAAATAGATAATAAAAATAAAATATTTTTAAAAATTAGTAATGCTTTTTTAATTTTTTATTTTTAAAAATTTTTTTATTTTTATATAAACATATAGTGTAACCCCACCATTAATAGTAATGTTTTTTACTAAATGAAAAACATTGCTTACATGGATTCCATAATACTTAACAACAACAACAAAAAGAAAGCCAGCAAACAAAACACCCTAGGAGGCATTATTGAAAGTAATTAGGACAGTAGCTTCTTACTCTAAAAGGTATCAATCATATGGGAAGATTAAACATTTATCTTGTCTTTTATGTATGAACAGTATATAGGGGTAATCAAATAGCCTTAGGGGATGAGTGAAAGGTTTTCGTTATAGAAAAATTCCACATAATGAAGTATAAGAAATAATAGAAATTCAGCATTTTTGATCTTTAATGAATAATAGATTGGAGCAGTAGTCATCAATGGATAAAACCATTGAATAAAAAACCAAACAAATCATTGGATAAAATTTTGTTGTAAACTTTACAGTAAAGTAAAGTAAAATGCCCCAACCCACTGGGGTCTTAGCATCAGGCTGTTCATCAGGCTGTTCATGCCTCCTCATATGATACAGTTATGAAGTACAGATTATGACTATAAATTATTCTTGTCAAAGAATTGAACCTGAATCTAATCAAACCTTTAAAGTTAACTTTCATTTGGAGGGAATATGGGGGATGAATTGAATTGAGCAATCAACTGGCATTATGGGGAAATAAATAGGTAAGTCCAAAATGTTGAATCTTCTCTAGGACAACACAGTTGGTTTCTTCACAAGTCAGTTACCTGAAAAATAATAAAAGGCAAGGGAGGAGAGACAATCAATTTTAGATTGAGACTTTATCTTTTTTTAAATGGTTTTGTGGATCCCATAAAACCAAATGCAAAAACATTTTTAAAAACTGGAGAAATCTGCACATACCTAAGTCGTAGATGATATCTGGAAAATTTTACATTTACTCATGTATATTAAAATGGTAATATGTTTATATGTAGGAGGATGTCATATTTTCTAGAGATGCATACTAAAGTAAGCAGAGCTGAAATGACGTGATGTCTGGGTTTTGCTTCTAAAAACTTACTGAGGGGCACCTGGGTGGCTCAGTCAGTAAAGCATCCAACTCTTGATTGGTGCTTGAGTCATCATCTCAGGGTCATGAGACTGAGCCCTGTATTGGGCTGGATGTGGAGTCTGCTTAAGATTCTCTCCCTCTCCTTCTGCTCCTTCCCCTTAAAAAAAGTAATAATTTACTGAGAGAGAAAGAAGAGAGAGAAGAGGGAAGGAGGAGGAAGAACAATAATTACAACAGAGATGATGAAGACAGAGTGAGAAAAAAGGGGGAATTAATCATAGCTCTAAAAAAAATAAACTGAAGGGGTGCCTGGGTGGCTCAGTCGGTTTAGTTTCTGTCTTCAGCCCAGGTCATGATCTCAGTGTCCTGCGATCGAGCCCCATGTCTGGCTACCAGCTCAGTGGAGAGCCTGCTTCTCCCTCTGCCTGATGTTCTTGCTCTATCTCAAATAAATAAACTCTTAAAAATAAATAAATAGATAAAATGACTTAAGTATGTTTTAAAAATAAATAAATATACCGAAGAAAGACTTAAATGCTCATATCCTTAGGAATCAACATAGCACGTAGATTCAAAAATGTATATTTTTTTTCATGAAATAACAGACTTGACCATGAATATATGTGAGTTTTTTTGAAGGGGAAGGGAGAGAGAATCTCAAGAGGCTTGACACCCAAGGCAGAGCCTGAAGTGAGACTGTCTCCCAATCCTGGGATCCTGATCTGAGCTGAAATCAAGAGCCAGACCCTTAACCCACTGAGCCACCCAGGTGCTGCCATATGCGTTCTTTTTTAGCCAACAGAGAACCTATGTTCTTTTCAAAAACTGCTAAACTTTGACTGTAATTGGCAATTGATCTCAAAGCATATATTGACTTTACTGGTTGTTCTTTTAGTGATAGTGTTCTGGAAATTTGATTTGCAAATTTATCTTAAATTGTACTTTGATACATTTGCTCCCCCCCATTTCTCTCTCTCTCTCTTTCCCCCTCCTCTTTCCCTCTCTCTCTCTCTTGCTCTCTCTTGGGCCTCCAGTTCAAACACATGGTTCTTTGCTGGCACAGGGCAAAACGTGGTATTAGAGTTAAAACAAATCTACTAACCAAAGTTGAAGGAGTTTTAACTGTGTTTTTTCTACTCCTCCCCAATTTACTTGGCTCACACTTACTGTCCCAAAATAATTTTATGACCAGTTTGTCGAGTTGTATAAACTATCCCACTGCCATTTATTTTGGACTGCATTGATTTTTGTAAAGATAATTGTTGAGATAATTGATATGTTTACAACATTGTATTTTCTTATCTCTACTATTTCTTTTCTCTACTATTCTGTTTTTTTTGTACCTCTCAATACATTTTATAGATTTTTTTTATTGTCCTTGCACACGTCTTTTCTATTACTGTGAATGGGCTTTTTAATAATTATATATTCCAATTACTTGTTGATAATATATAGAAAGCTCTTGATTTTCACATATTGCTCTTATATCTGGTTACCTGGAAAATTTGTTATAATTGTTTAAAAACTCATTGGAACTAAACTAAATCTTTATCAGTAGAGGAATGATTAAATTAATCAGGATAAATCTAGTTTATGGAACATTATGCAACTTTTTAGAAATTATATGTATTTAAAAAAGAAAAGAAATTGTATGTATATAATATATGGTGAGAGAGAGAACCATCTCCAAAATAAAGTGGAAAAAAGTGAGTAAGCAAAAAAAAAGTTGCAAAGTAATATAGTGTGGTCCAAGTATATAAAACTACTACATGTGGATATATGCATATGCAATGTAAATTTGAATAAGGTCTGAAAAAATGTATTCCAGTGTTAACAGTAATTACTCTTGGGTAGGAGAGTAAAAGAGATATTTCACTTTTTTACTATAATATTTTTGTACTGAATTTTTAAAAAGATTTTTATTTATTTATTTGACAGAGATCATAAGTAGGCAGAGAGGCAGGCAGAGAGAGGGGGGAAGCAGGCTCCCTGCTGAGCAGAGAGCCCGATGCAGGGTTTGATCCCAGGACCCTGAGATCATGACCTGAGCCGAAGTCAGAGGCATTAACCCACTGAGCCACCCGGGCACCCTGTACTGAATTTTTTAAAACATGAATTTATACAATGCTTTCATAATTAAAAAACTAAAAGAAAAATATTAAAGTAAGATGCTGGGAAAGAGACAAGTTGATAAAGATTGACATGGAGGAAGCTCCAGGGAGAGTAGATATAAGTCCATAGAAAACTCTCATGGGTCATTAATTTCTACAATATCTTTAAAGTCACTTCCATTTGGCTTTGGAAAATCTGTGGCTCTACACAACCTGTCAAGAAGTATTACCAGCATCTATTAGAGCAGAAAATGAAGATAAAATGTAACACTTCTATCCAATGAAATCAGTACAGACATCTCTCCCTGATGTTTATCTACCTCATGTGATTTCTCCCATGCAAGGGCTATGGAGTAGTGAAAGACCTAAATAAATTAGCTGACTAAATGAATTGGGTAATTTTCCTTCTAGCCCTTTCTCATTACCATCTGGAAACCAGATGAGACCAGCCTCTATTTCGTAGGTCTTCCTGGTGTCTAGAGTTTCTATATGGGAAACTCTTCCAACCTGAATGTAGAAATGGGAGCCTTGTTGGTCTACCTATATCAGGTGGGTTGAGGCATCCTTATTTGCCTTTAAGCGAGGCTCTTTCCTGGCTTGCATATGAGATCTTTATAAAAGGCCCTTGCCATGGGACGCCTGGGTGGCTCAGTTGGTTAATCGGCTGCCTTAGTCTCAGGTCATGATCCCGGTGTCCTGGGATTGAGTCCCACATCGGGCTCCTTGCTCAGCAGGGAGCCTGCTTCTCCCTCTGCCTCTGCCTGCCACTCTGCCTGTGCTCGCTCCTGCTCTCTCTCTCTGACATGAATAAATAAAATCTTTAAAAAAAAAAGGCCCTTGCCTACTTCATATCACTGTAAATACTTATGCCATGCTCCTAGCACAGCGAGTTGTAACATAAGCAAGTTTTGGCAGATGTGTGACCTGGACTTTTATTTTTATAACATGTTAAATGGACATCAGTGGTAGAGATTAGCAGATCACCTAACATGGTGTCTAGCAGCATTTCTCAAACTAGTATGAGTTACCTTGGGATGCTGATTCAGTAGGTTTGGGGTAGAGCCTTGAAATTGTATTTCTAAGAAGCTCCCAAGTTATGTGGATGTGGCTTATACAGGAACCACACTTAAGTAGCAAGAGAGTACAGCACATGCTTGTTACTCAGTAAATATTTGTTGAATGAGTCCTATTCTGTGGTAACACCCAGAAATATGAAACTTCTTATAGAGACACACCCCCTCTTGTACTCTGTGTTAGACAGTGAGGAATTTTTACTTTCTCAGACGTTAACTCTGTCAAGCTATCGTGATTTACATACTTTTCATCTCTATCCTGACATTCTGCCCATGTGTTGGGAGGACCCAGGGTTGTTTTCCGTATAGGCAGCATTGCTGGGTGCACTCTGATCTAGTCACCCTTTCCTAGCCCAGTCTGGTATAATTAACAGTCCGCCCAGTGTGCTGCACTATGATGTCAACATCATAGACAAGGCCAGCAGGGAAACTAGAAGCCCCTTCTGCAAGACCCATCCCCCCCCCCCAAGCCACAGCCCCTCCCCACCTCCGTGGTAGGGAGTTACTCAAGCAATAAATTGGTCTGCAAAGCTTAACAAACCAAAAAATAAAAATCAAGCCACGTAAGAACTCCAACACAGAGGTACCTTAAACTGAGTAAGAATTAAAAGTTAAGCAGACTTACTACAGGTACCCAAGACTCCAAGATGGCATCAGTCATACCAGTGAAGGAGAAGCAGCTCATGAATGTCAAACTAGGAGAGCTGCTAAACTGGATACTGATGTGGGATTTCACCCCTAAAGGCACTGCTGGAGCATTTTAAAAAGGCTACTACTAATATTACAACAAGCGTGTCAGTGTAAAAAAGGGAGCATCAATGGGATTTCTGTAGTGCTGGCAGTTTCTGTATCTTTCAACTACTGCGTTTCTTACAAGGACCTGAAACATGAGCGACTGTGCTAGTACTATTGAAGTGGGTCCTATGTGAGGGGCACACTCTGCATTCCAGAACATGACCTTTGCCTGATACCCCTGAATCCTGTTGTATTCGAACTGAGAATTACCACCCAATAATAGATGACTGGGAAAAGAAAAAAAAAAAGTTAACCAGACTAGTGTCTTGAGAAATCTATTGCCTGGTTTTCCCTTTCACCAGAAAAAAAAAAAAAAAAAGCATTTGCCTGTTGAGCTAGTTGAGCTATAGTAAAAATCCCTCATAAATTAAAATCTCAACCTTGGTCTTTTGGAGTATTTTCCTTAAAATAGGATCAAAAGCCAAGTCAGAAAATGGTTGAAATATGTATGTTGAAATATTCTTTTGGAATGAACTAGGCATATTTTGGACAGATGACAATGTTAGTTTTATTTGTCTTGTTCAAGATCACTGGATTGTGTAGACAGAAAAATTCTGTTGTCTTATGATCAATTTAACACTTACTCTCAATTTAACATTTATTCTCATTCATTGGCTACTCAGCTGGGGACTCTAGGAGTACAATGTTAGCAAAATTCACTTGGGGATTCTAGCATGTACACAGCTGAATACATCGGGCTGTGATTTGTAGTGAGAGCCTGGTTTTACAGGGAGCATTTTATACCCACCCACAGCTTCATGATGATGTTGAAATCTGTCTAGTAGGTGGAGGATCAGTAGCTTAAGGAGCTAATGAATATTCATTTCTTTTCCCTGGGTACAAAGTAAAATAACCAGTAATTAGTATAATATTTAATACTTCTATTCAAAATAAATAAATCTTTTGTAAAAAAAAAAACACCTAATTATTATAATGTAGCAAATTCCGCATATGTAACTGGAATTGGATGTGGTGTTTTAAAAATGCTTCTAAGCCCTCATTTACATGTTTTGAGATTAGTTAATTATTCCCCTTGTATGCATAAAACAGAACTGTAAATTTTTACCTGCATTTATTATTCATTTTCCTATCTCCCAAGTTTAGCTGATTCTAATATTTAAAATTTGCATTTTCTTGATACTGAAGATATTTGTATTTTGAAGTAATGTTTTGAATTTAGATTTGTTCTCATTCCCCCTTTCTTTCTTTCTTTTTTGTTTTCATTCTCCCTTTCTTTTGTTACATAGATACAGGATGCAATAGGTATAAAAAATTCCCAGATGGTGTTTCTTATCTGATCCTAGGTTTATGTGGCAAGGTTTAGCTGTTCCAATTTTTAAAAATATACATCTTGGGGCACCTGGGTGGCTCAGTGGGTTAAAGCCTCTGCCTTCAGCTCAGGTCATGATTCCAGGGCCCTGGGATCGAGCCCCACATCGGGCTCTCTGTTCGGCAGGGAGCCTGCTTCCCTTCCTCTCTCTCTGCCTGCCTCTCTGCCTACTTGTGATCTCTCTCTGTCAAATAAATAAATAAAATCTTTTAAAAAAATATACATCTTTGAGCGTGTAATACATGGTAGACACTATGTAGGGTGCTTTCACAATTGTCATCATTGTTTTTTATTCTACAGCACTTGTGTGGAATTTGTTTTTCTACCACTGTTCTGTAGATAAACTGAGCTCCAATAGTTTCGTTAACTCCATTCATGCAAAATGTAGATTCTAACTTATCATCTATCTGAGTCCAAATCCAGTTTATACCGCAACTATGAGTTTCTGATGTCTCTTTTGCTAAGGGGAGAAAGGTTTGGAGGAGGTGATGATATGCTGGTTTGCAAGTGAAAATTCATAAGGGTGACATCATGGGTTTGGGTACTTGTGAGTGCCAGCCACTGCCAGGGCACAGGGACAGCCCAGGATAGTAGCTATGCAGGGAAATACTTTTTCGGTCTGCAGCGAATAAGGAAACTTCTCATCTACAGCGTGGATGTCTCTCAGTGATGCTGGCTAGTGCCTGCCGGAGAGAATTTAATTTCTTGTCCAGATGTGGGTGGATAGATCTATGTCAGATGCAGTTACAGTCCTTGAAGACCTAGGTAATTCATTGTGCTGCTCCTCCATTCTACGGGAAAATGCAAATGCTGACTTGCAGGGAGTTTGTATGACTTATCTGGGGTGGGGAGCAATTACAAGGCCTTTATTTTTATTATTTTGAGAGATTCCCGTGACAACTCGAATAAAATTCAGACCTTGTGGCCCCATATGGCCAGGCTACTGCCTGCCTCTTCTAGCTCCTGGTGTGTTTCCCTTCTCCCCTGTGCTCAGCACAGGCCAGCCACACTAGTCTCCCTCTTTCTGTTCCCCTGATTTGCAAGTTTGTTCCTGCCTCCAAACCTTTGCATTTATTGTTCTCTCTGCTTGGAGTGCTCTTCCCTGCTGTTTCCACATGGCTGATTCTTTCTCATCTTCAGACCTTAGTTCAGATAGCCCCTTCACACAGAGCCTTCTTTGACACACACCCCCCCCCAATCTAAAGGAGCCTCTCCCCATGACCCCTCACAGTCTCCCAGGAACTCATTATCATGTGACCCTGTTCACTTGACTTCAGAGCAGTTTTGCTTCCTGAAATGATTTTTCTTTATTTTCTTACTGATTGTTTTGTTTATTGCTTTGGAATCCAGAGCTGCTCTGGCACATAATAGTTAATAATATGTGTTTAATAATGGATATGAATAGATGAAAGTAAGACCTATAGAATTACAAATTCTAGAGTTTGAGGGCACTGGCTAGTAGTCTGTCCCAGCTTTGTACCCATTCATCTCTATTTGATGATTTCAAGTGAAAGAAAACTCATTACTTTATAAAACAGTGTTCCCAGTGCTTCTGTTGAGAGACAATGTGGGACTCTGGAAATCAAGTCAATCTCATCTTAATTCAAATCCAAATCTCTTACAGACTAGCTGTGAGCCATGATTAGGTTAGTTGACTTTGCTGTGTCTTGTTTTCCCATCTTAAAAGAGGGGTGATAATGTCTACCTGGACAAAGTGCTGTGACAAATAAATGAAGCCATGTATACAAGTGTATAGACATGGTATATAGGAGGTTAGCATGTCAAGAGGGTCAAATCAATGTTAATTTTCTTCTTTCTTTGTTCTTTCTGCCAATTTGTCCTGTATTGTGCATCTCATGCATAGTCACATCTGCTCCCATCTTTGAGTTAGGCACATTGCATCAGTCTTGTTTTACAGGAGAGGAAACTGAAGTGATTTGCCCAAAATTCTCCTTCTAAGAAATGGTTCAGTCACTGGCCAATTCTCTTTCCATCTCACCAAAGCTAGCTCTTTCTTCTGTCAGCAAAACTGAATAGCAAACTGGTTGATGAAACGAAAGGAAGCAAGTCCATTGGCCACTTTAACTCTCAGAATGGAAGGGGGCATATGCTTCACCCCTAAGGGCAGCGCAGCCTGCTAGAACCTGAGGGCCTGTGCCAAGGAGATGTGTAAACATGGACAAAGGAGCAGACCTCCACCTCTTGACGCTAGGATTGTAGTCCCCCACCTTTAGTGACCACAGCCCCGCTACTAGTTAATTCAAGCTCTGGCCCTGAAATGAATGAAGTTATTTTTTTTTTTTGAATGAAGTTATTATTATCGTTTGTCACTTGCAGATTGTTTCTGGGTACTGTGATGTCCCAGCCATGATATATCAACTGTATGAGTTTGTACAAGGTGCTTTCTGGATTTTTTTGTTTTTTCTCCTTCTGTATGAGAGGAATAATTCCATCTACCTCACAAGGTTTATTTGGAGATTAAAAATGTCTAGCACATGTCACTTTGTAGTACCTGATAACAACTGCCACCATCCCCTTTTCCCACAGATAATATTATCCTCTGGGTAGAAAATTAAGAGACATGGCTAGAAATATCTAAGTGCCCCTACCATGACCCATTTTAACAGGGCCAAAGCTTAGAAGTTCTCCTTGTTTCCCACTTGTATTTTCCGAGTGTAATAAGTGAAATCTGGAGGAATTAGTTTGCTTCTGAACACTTAGGGTGGGTGGAAGTAATGTGAGTAATAAATTATCCTCTACTCCCCAAGAACTTCCTGGTCATTATTCTCTAATCTAATTAGAATGCCAGGTGCAGATCCATCCATCTTCATCAAGAAGCAGTGGTAAACTGGGAAAAACACCTACTGACAAGGAAGGATGGATTTTCCATGAAGTAGCCAAGGATGAAACTTAGAAACTCGAGCTAACATCCAGAATCACATGTGAGAACTATGTGGTGCTTTCTTCTCACATATGAATGTCTACATATTTGCTTTCCTTTTACTAGTCAATCAGATGTCTATGTTAGAAATATTTATAAGGTTACTAGAGTTTATGCTTGCTTATGTTGTTTTCCTCCTTTAGCATGATGGGAAATCATCCAGACTTTTTTGGTTTCTCTCTCCCATAACCCTCAAAGTTTCCAGGGCCTAGAGTCCAGGCTGTAAAGGGTCATTTGTGGTCATTCATGACATCTTTGGCTTTCTGGGACATTTGTGTGGCTAATACGTCAGATGATGTGGTAGTCAATTTATCTACCAAATGGAGCCAGATATTGCTAGGAGAAAATACACAGATAAGAAAATTTTATCGCTGTTGAAACTCCAAAGGAAACTAAGTATAATATAATGGTCTATGTATTTTGCTCCATGGGAAGTATAATTGGGTGATGATTTGAGGACTTTATAGAGACTGCCAAGCTCAAAATCTTTCTTTTTTAGCCCTAATATTTGAATATACCTTCCTTCAAAATTGCTGTATTTGAATATACCTTCCTTCACCTATCCATCCATTTGCCCTTTTTGTATTCCTTTATGTGAATGGCTATGACTTGGTAAAAGAGGTTCTAGCTGTCTTGCTCACCCTTGTTTCTCTAGCATTTAGGAGCAAAGGACCTGTGCGTTTCAGATGGTCAGTAAGTACCATGAAAAGCATCTGCATTTGTGGTTCTAGATTTTTGTGATGTTAGTGGGGCAAATCATTTACTGAGTCTCTTGTCCCTCAGATCTTGTATGAAAGCAACAACCATAACCACTCCACCTTAACTTTTGAAAAGCACTGAAAAAAAAATGTGAAGAACCATTTATATCCAATAACTAGCAGATGCACAATACATATTTTTAATTTATATTATTATGAGGTTGGTAAGCAATTAATATGAAGTTGAGTGCCAGAAAGTAAAAAGAGGTTACAGAAAAAAGCTGGAAAAATATTTTGTTCATTTATTCACTCATTCATTTATTCATTCAGTGGTTCAATAAATATGTGACTGTGTTCTAGCCATAGACCTAGGTGCTAAGGTCGTTGCCCCAAAAGATATCATCTTTTGGGAGAGACAGATAGTTACACAAACTTTTGCACATATAATTATTTGATTACAGCAGAGATGGATGCCACAATGATAAAAACAAAGTGCAGTGATAGGGTATGATGGGGGACTAACTAATCTGAGGAATTGGGGAAGCCATTCTTGCAGAAGTAATACTTAAGCCAAGGCCTAAAACACCAGTAGAGTTTAAGCAAATTTATAAAATACCATTGAAAACCTGCTTTCCAGGGCATCTGGCTGGCTCAGTTGATAGAGCATGTGACTCTTGATCTTGGGGGTTAAGAGTTTGAGCCCCATGTCAGTGTAAAGATTACTTAAAAGAAATACAGTAAAATAAATAAAATAAAAATAAATGGTAGTTTTAAAAAACAAAAAAAGAAACCTACTTTCCAAGTTTTTATGAGACTAGGTGCTCTCCCACTCTCCTTATTGTTACTCTTTTTCACTAACCAAGTAGAGTTTGACATTCTGGTGGGTTTCTCTTCTCACTCCTTTGCCAGTTGGTGGAGTACACTGGCTGCCACTGCCTTAAAAAAGAATCTGAAAATGTGGCTCCAGGAAAGATCATACAACTTAGAGAATTTCACACAGCAAAGCACTAATGAGAATATATCTCTGTTCCTAATTATAAAGAATTAACTTAAAAATTTAGTGTTTCTACTTCTTGTGGGAATTTTCTTTGCCAAAGAAAACAGCAAATGTGGTAGGCATAGATTCAGAGTTTGTTAATGTAGGAGGGTGAGAGTCTGAAATCTATAATATGGCAGACATGTTAAGTGTAATATATAAATATCACTACTGAGCCCATCAGGCCCCTGAGTCCTAATGGAGTTTTCCTTGACAGGCCAGCCAAGAGGAGACAGTAGCAGGCCGTCAATGAAAGCAACAGTTATTCTGCTCATATTAGCCCAGCTTCCCCCTGCTTGTGACCCCCAGAATGCTTTATTTTGTTTATTTTTCTATAGTTGATTTGGTTCTTCTTTTTAAACAGTGACAACCATACATATTTATTGTAGACAGAAATAGCAAATACAGTTTTGTTAAAGAAGTGAAAAAAAAATTAGCCATTATCTCACTGCCCAGAAAATACTAACAGCTGTATTTTGTGTTATATAAATGTATATATAGGGGCGCGTGGGTGGCTCAGTGGGTTAAGCTTCTGCCTTTGGCTCAGGTCATGGTCTCGGGGTCCTGGGATGGAGCCCCGCATTGGGCTCTCTGCTCAGCAGGGAGCCTGCTTCCACCTCTCTCTCTGCCTGCCTCTCTGCCTACTTGTGATCTCTCTCTGTCAAATAAATAAATAAAATCTTTAAAAAAAATGTATGTATATAGGGATATGTAAAATTAACTTGAGATCATACCAATATCACATTGCTGATTATCAGTCCTTTACAACTCTTTCTTTTTTCTAACATTCAACAATGAGTTACTTTTAGAATAAACCTTGGGCTTTCTGTGAAGCCAATCATTTGAGGAGATTATTCGTCCTAATAACCCACAGTGCACAGTCCCTTTCAGGAGAGTTTGTTAACCTTAACGACTAATAACCAATAACAGACCTCTATTGCTGTGCTGTGCAAGTAGCTGCTTATGTTGTGCTTGGGGACTCCTGGGATTGAGGAGCATTTTTGCAAAGTTGCACAGGAAAGTGTCACTTAGGCTTTTCCCCTTCCTTTCTCTTCAGTTTTCAAAATCAGAGAAATTGCAATACCCTCAAGCAGAAAACCAACTTCAACTCTAGTTGATAGGAGCTCAATATTTTGGAGGACAGCAAGAAAAAAATATATTCTGCATGAATTTATAGATTAATAAAGATGAATTCAAACTGTTAGTAACTTGGTAACTATATGCCAGAGTTAAAGCATGGGGCTAAACTCTGAGCTGCAGTTGGGCTGTTTCACCTGTTTCATGTTTTGAAAGTGGTTCACAATGCTACCACACTGTAAACATGCTCAGATTAGATGGTTTTGCCCTCCTATTCAAACACCAAGTGCTTCCAGACTCCTCAAAATCCACCCCCCTCAACATTTGGGGACCATTATGCTTTAAACTTCCAGATATGGACCTATCAGAGGGGAGAGCTGCTGCAGAAGGGACTCCAGGCAAAGGGCTCATGCTGGTGAAGGACGAGTTTGTTATGGAAATGAAGCAATTAGTATACCTGTTGGGTTAAGGGGTGATTGCTACATTTTTCCCACTGTACCCATGCTGGCTGATTAAAGCAGAGAAGGAATGCAACATTGATAAGGAAATCTAGTATGGCATACTAGGGGGAGAACAGAGTAACAACCTTGCCCAGGTGCCTACCTGGGGTTGAACTTGGTCTGAGGTCCCATTAAGATTAAAAAAAAAGATTTATGTCAGGAAATTTGCTACTTTCATTATAATCTTTGTTCAAAACTTCTGTTGGAACTTCAATTTCTAAACCACTTTTGAAAAGAGATTGCAATATCTGATTTCCAAAACAAAAACAATAAAAGGCAGGCCGAGCGCATAATACATTCATTTGTCTAGCTATAACTATGGTAACTAATGTCTTTTTGACACTCACTATGCCAGGCATTCTCTTGTTGTCTCATTTTATTCCAACAACAACAATCTGAAACAGGTGCTGTAAGTTAACTTGGTGTTTCAGAAGAAGAGACTGAGTCAAGAGAAGGGTTCAGCCAGGCCTGGGTTGGCTCTGAAGTCTATGTTCTTAACAATGACCTCTACTGCCCAACCTGAGTTCCTTTGTTTTGCACTTGTGATGCTCCTGCAAGAGCAGCTGCTCTTTTGTGACAGTAGAGAGATGAACTTGGGGCTCTGAAGTGCTTCTTAGCAAACTGGAGAAACTTTTCAAAGCACACTGGTAATGGGCCTGTTCTTGGGGCTCATTTCTCTGGGCTCCTACCGCCAGGATAGAATGAGAGATTTCACTTAGATAATCAGCTTGGAGTGGAAACAGTGTGTAAAATGTTTGTGGTGTTCGGAGATGATAAAAACATGATTTAACAGAAGTTGCAGTTTCGCTTTTCACTTGAGGTGGAGGCATCTTAAAAGAGAAGAAAAACACAAGGGTTCAGCCTGATTAGGTTGGCTATCTGGCTTGGGTCAACTCTTGACTTCTCTGAGGCTTGATTTCTTCATATATTAAATAAAAGGCTTGAGCCCGATAATCCGCACTGAGTGTGAGTTTGGTCTTCCTCTGTGGTGGCTGGGAAGTTATAGAAAGAGGGCAGCCTCTGCTTATTTCCCTTTTTTCCCTTTTCCCCTAACCTCTTGCATTAGCTAAAACTTTTTTCTTTTTCTTTTCTTTCTTTCTTTTTTTTTTTTTTTTGAGAGTCCAGGTACACACAGAAAAACTTGTCCTTTAGTCTAGAGTGAAGTATCACAGACTCAGTGGCTATAGACATCAAATAGATATATATTTAAAAAAAAAACAAAACCCAAAACAAAAACAGAGGTTAGAGCCCAGTGTATACTCAGTACCATTTTCCTGAAAACATCTGTTGCTACTAATCCCCTCTATGATTTTTCCACTTTTGGTAAAGACAGTGGCATGGAGAAATATTTCCCTATTATAAGTAGAACAACTGAACGGATGCCTTATGCAAGTAACACAGAGCACAGTGGTGAACTGGACTGGCCATGGGCTAGCTGTTTGCTTTCTCTGCTCTGGAGGTGGCGCATCCTAGATCAGCACATTGATGCAATGCCAGTTTTAAAATCTTGAGAGAACTGTTGTATTGTTTTTATGCTGATCATTTATATACACCCAGAAGTTTCCTTATGGTTCATCTGAGATCCAGCATTCTCAAAAGTATCTACAGTTATTCTCAATTGCTTGTACAAAAGGAGGGGAAAGGGGTAGTGGAAACTGACAAAAATCATTCATGAGTAATATACTGCTTTTGGAATTCTATCAGTGTCTGGAAACAGACATATCTTCCTAGTGTAGTATTTGGGATATATTGGTAACTCAAAAAATACTTGTGAAATGAGAGGATGAATAGATAGATGTATATTTAATAGATGAGGTAAGCCAAAGTCTTGTGTTGGTGACACGTAGCCAGTTGGAGGCAAAACAGACTAAAACCCAGGTCTGCCAATTCTAAACACATTGCTCATTCTACAGTCTCCATGTTTTGTTTTGCTGTACTCGTGTACAGTTTGGTGCCTTAAAATCATGCCAACTATGAAGCAGTAGTCTCCTATATGCTTTCTCATGCTCAAAAGTGTGATTTCTTCTTACAGTTTAGGGAGATACCCCAGCACTAAGCAGGAGGGGTGTGTTTGCTGCCACCACACTGACAGACACTTCCCCTTTTGAGGTAAATAGGGACATGTACATGGGGTAGACAGGTTAGGAAGGAAAGAAGTGCTCTCTGGCCACCCCCAACTCATCATGTTGTAAAAGAGCTGAATTCTTTCGGGTCAGCAAAGTATTAAGCAGAAACCAAGTTGCCTCTCTGTGGCACCCTCTTAGAATTACCAGTCAAGTGTGATACAAAATGCTTTAACTAGGGCCAGATGCTTCACAGATTTATCATCAGCAGAAAGTTAAAGGCTGTTGTAGCCTAGGATTTAGAAAACTCGCTTGTCCATGGTATCCTCCCCGTTTTCTTTTTCTTTTTTTTAACAGAACATCATGAGAAATAATATTTCCTGCACCCTGTTTGAGAAACGCATTCTTAAGTTTTGGGACACTTGAGTGGTTTCTGGGCTGTTTATGCAAAACAGCGGGCTGTGCAAATGCATGTGACTTAAAGATTTTAATGAATATTATCAAGAATTAAGTCAATATTAATGTTGTTTCTTAAAAAATACCTGTCTGAGAAAATGTTCTTTTGTATTATGCTGACCTCAGTAGGAACATTGAGAAATGAAAGATTTCTAGGTTTTTGCTGGCTGGGGTCTCTGTCTCTCTGTTTATCTATGATGTCTTTCTCTTTCTGTCTCCTATCTAGTTATCTATATTATTATTATGAACATTTTTTAAAAGTAGGCTTCACACAGGGCACCTGGGTGGCTCAGTTGTTTGAGCTTTGGACTCTTGGTTTTAGCTTGGGTGGTGATCTCAGGTTGTGGGATCAAGCCCTGCATCGGGCTGCACACTTAGCAGGGAGTCTGCTTGAGATTCTCTCTGTTCCCCTCTCCCTCCCCTCTGCCTTTCTGTACATCCGTGTGCATGCGCACAGATGCACATGCATGTACACGCGTGCACACACACACACTTTCTTTCTAAAATAAATAAACAAAATATATATATTTTTTAAAAAAGGTAGTCTCCATGCCCAGTGTGGAGCCCAAAGCAGGGCTTGTACTCATGACCTGGATGAGATCAAGTCCTGAGGCTGAGATTAAGAGTCAGAAACTTAGCCACCCAGGTGCCCCTATTATGAACATTTTTTAAACAAAAAAAGAATAGCTTAATAAATATACATGTACCCATTTCCCAGATTTAATAATTATCAACATGTTACTGTAAGTAGTACACCAAATTCTTTATGCTAGAGTATTTTTTCTTAATTTAAAAAAATTTTTTGAGAAATCTCTATACCCAAAGTGGGCTCAAACTCACAACCTGGAGATGAAGAGTCGCATGCTCTACTGACTGAGCTAGCCAGGTGCCCCTGTGCTGAGTATTTTATTTTTTAATTTTTTTTAAAAGATTGTATTTGTTTATTTGACCGAGAGAGAGAGCACAAGCAGGGGAGTGGGAGGGAGAGGTGGAAGGAGAAGGAGACTCCCAGCTGGGCAAGGAGCCAGATGCGGGACTCTATCCCAGGACCCTGGGATCATGACCTGAACCCAAGGCAGATGCTTAATTCACTGAGCCATCCAGGTGCCTGTGCTGAGTATTTTTTTTTAAAGATTTTATTTATTTATTTGTCAGAATGAGAGCACAAGTAGAAGAGGCAGCAGGCAGAGGGAGAGGAGAAGCAGTCTCCCCACTGAGCAGGGACCCTGATGCAGGGCTCCATCCCAGGACCCTGGGATCATGACCTGAGCCAAAGGCAGACACTTAATGACTGAGCCACCCAGTTGCCCCTGTACTGAGTATTTTAAAGAAAATTACCAGTGTCATAACTTTTGCCTCTAAAATGTTTAGTTCTCTAGAAAATAAGGACAGCCCACTTCCTGTGTAACCACAATACTCTTCTCTCACCTGACAGAATTATCAGAGATGCCTCAATGTCATCTATTAGCCAGTCCCTGTTCATTTCTCAGTTGTCTTCAAAATGTCTTTTATAGCTGCTTTATTTGGTTGTTACTTTTAGTTGTTATGTCTCTTAAGGCTTCTTAAATCTAGAACTAAATTATACAGGAAAAAGCAAAACTAGAGACTTCTGGAAGAAACACAAGGTTAGAAACCAATAAATCAAATTTTAGTCCTAGTTTTACCACCAAGCAGCTGCCTGCCATTGAGCACAACAGCACTTAGCCCTCACAGTATCTTTGATCTCGTCTACTCATTCACTTACTGTTCATTCTTTCATTTAACAAATGTATATTGAGTGCTCAGTATGGCCTGTTCTAGAAAGAAAGCTTCCAGAAGATGACAGAATTCCATAATTTCAATTATGGATTATCTATGCTAGGATCCATCTCTTTGTTTCCTCTCCATTTTCATTATATTGATTTATTGAGGATACAAGACCAGTTGTCCTGTAGAATATATCACATTCTTGAATTGCTTATTTTTTTTTTCTCTCTTGTGATGTCTTTTATCTTGTTTTTCTACCTCCTCTCTTTCTTGTGATTTGGAAATAGTAACTAAAGGCTTGACCAAATTTGGATGAAATACTTTTGATGAGAATATTCTATAGGTGGTGCTATGTACTTTATATGAATCTCATCAAGAGTGTTTAATGTCTGGCTGTCCTACTTTTGTAGTTTTAAGACTGATCTTGGGTTTATATCACATATCCTGATGCCCAACATGGTTTCCCCTTGTGACTGGTGATAAATCTGGTTGAGCAGAAGTCCTACTTTGATACCTAGTAAATCTAATTCTCTATCAGCTTTCCCCTAATATCTACAGATGATCCTTGCTTAAATCTTTTATTTTTTATGGATTATAAAATGGTGATTTTCTAATTTTATCATTTCTTCTCTATTTATTAACCAGTATTTATCCATAAAGGTCTTATTTCACTGAACTGGCGCTTAATGGTTATTCTGAAACAGTTTTTTTTTTTTAAGATTTTATTTATTTATTTGACAGACAGAGATCACAAGTAGGCAGAGAGGCAGGCAGAGAGAGAGTGAGAGGAAGGGAAGCAGGCTCCCTGCCTAGCAGAGAGCCCCACATGGGTTAGATCCCAGGATCATGACCTGAGCCAAAGGCAGAGGCTTTAACCCACTGAGCCACCCAGGCGCCCCCTGAAACAGTTCTTTACCAGTTTTTCTCCTCTCCTCTCCTCTCCTCTGCCCTCCCCATACCTCCCCTCCCCTCCCCTCCCCTCTCCTCTCCTCTTCTCTCTTTCTTCTTAGATATAGAGGGGATATAGGGGCAGAGGGAGAGGTCAAAAGAGAATCCCAAGCAGGTTCCAGACCCAACACAGGACCCAGTGTGGGGCTTGATCTCACAAATCTGAGATCACAACCCTAGCCAAAATCAAGAGTCCGACACTTAAATGAATGAGCTACCCAGGTGCCCCAGTTCTTTACCAATTTTCAGAGTAAGGAGTTGATATATTAGCCAACTCTACTGGTAATAAGTGAGGATTTATTTGTTTGTTTGCTTGCTCTTTTTTGAGTATTGTGATAGACTCATGGATATTTAGGTATTCAACGTGCTTCATTCCATTACACTCAGCTGTTCATTTTGATGCTTAGGTTGTCCCAGCTTTGTGGGTGTCCCTTCAGGTTGGGTCAGTATTTGAAGATGAATGATGAAAAGAGATCCTGTGCAGAAAACAGACCTAAGAACTTGCCTATATCCAGTTTGGGCTAAATGCTGGGCAAAGCAGGTCATGGTCACAGACTTGGGTTCTTCCATTAATACTTCATAGAAAAAAAAAATACTTCATAGATAAGTCCTGAAAGTCTTAGTGAATAATCAAGAACAAACTGCAAAATGAGCTGGTTTACCTTTGAATGTGCCCTCTTTCACCAAGTAAATGGAGTGGATTGAGTCAGCTGTGGCCCCTGAGGATACAGTCAGGTAGCTAGTTCAGCAGATGGTAGCCAATGACTCAAATGTACAAAAAGGTAAATCAGAACTGAGATGTGAGGTAAGTTTCAGTTTTTCTGTGTTTGTTCTGTTTCAGTTGTTCTGCTAACTACAGTTACAAAAGCCAGATCAAAATGAGCTCAGCTTTTGGGGCTTAGTAGTTTGGGTAGGGTGGAGGGCAAGGGGAGTTAAGAAAAACAGGTATTGGGGAAAGGATGCTTTAATTTTCCTTCAGTACTTATTAGCTGTATGGCTAAGGTAAAACAACTAGCTATCTGCACTGGACATGGTACTGGTTCCCCAGTGACAATATGGGCCTGAGGCTTGCTATTCCTAGGTTTGTGATGATGGCTAGTGGCCATAGGGCAGACGTGGAAGTGTTAGGCTAACTGGAAGACTCATTGTTTGTTAGTAATAAGTAGGGGGCTCCTGACCATTTGTCCTATAGAATGTATTGTAATTCTGGAAGCATCTGATATTTCCCCCTTGTAATATCATTTATCTTGTTCTTCTATCCCTTGTGTGTTCTAAAACCTGCAAGTAGGAGCAAAAGCTTGGTTAAATTCTGGTTGAAATGTTTTTGACAAAAATAATTTGGAAGCCAAATTACCTCTCAACTTAAAATAATACTAGTAGGTACTGTTTATTCATTGCTTAGGTAGCTCTTTCAACTACTTCTTTAATGTAGGTGCTGTTGTTATTCCCATTTTACAAATGACAAAACTGAGGAACAGGACAGTTAAGTAACTTGCCAAGATCACACAGCCAATAATAAATGACAGACATAGAACTTGAACGTGAGTTTCCAAAGTGGGAACTCTTAACTATTCTTCAGTGAGTGAATGAATATTTTCTGGAAAAATCTGTAACAGGAGTCGGCATGATTTGATTTCCATATCACAGATTTGAAATTTTAATTTGGGCTTCCAGGGAGCACAAGAACATGGGGTGTGGTGTTTTAGCCAACAAGATGACTAAAACAAGTTTCTCCATCTATGACTGAGGCTGTTCATATTGTTTTGTTTTGTCCTAGAGTCACCTCTGTAGTGGATATCTAGAGGGACTTTACCTGCCTACAAAAGCAAAGCTGATGGTTTCAGTCATTTGCTATATATAATTTGGAAGACCCAAATATATGCTTCAGATGGCTTGGTCCACCCATCATAAAGAAGAGCATTTTACTTGGGACAGTATCGTCCAGTGGTTACACACACGGGCTCTCCAAAGAACATTTGGGGTTGAATGGGGTTCTGCTGCTTTACTTGTATGTTATGTTAGAAGATCTTGTCTTAGGTAGTGTTAAATGTGTGAACTTGAGTGCAAGGCTGCCTGAGTTTGCAAGAGACATACACAAAGCTTGGTGCATGGTAATCACTCAATAAAGGCCAGCTATTATTTCTGAGATGAATGGCCTTTTTAGCTCAAAAGTGGGTTATGAAGAGACTCTTTGGGCTCTTCTCTGGAGATTAAGACCAAGAAACACTAGTTCAGAGATTCTCAAAGAGGGTTCTAATACCACCTGCTGGGTGCAACCTACTTCAGGCAGGATGCGGGATATTCATAACAATGATGGGGGAATTCCCCTCCCTTAGCCCCGCACATGTGTTACACCTGTGTCCTGGGACAAGCTGTGTTAATCCCCACTCCCCCTGCCAAACAGCCAGTGTCTTTGAAGCACCACTTCCTATGGATCCTTCCTGCTGTGCTGCTTAGTGACTTGAAAAGAGCTTTGAGTCCCACTGACCTGGCTTGAATCCCAGTTTCCCCACAGAGTCACTGTGCGACTTAGAGCCACTTACCCAGCTTTTCTGAGCTCCATCTTCCCAACTGTAAAAAAGACAATTCTTATCTCATGGGTCATCTTGAACACTTAGAACTAATATAAAACACAGTTCCTGGACTTCCAGAAGCTCCTTCGTTTGACTGTAACCACCTGCCAAGACCACTGACTGCATCTGGGAGACACCTGGGAACAAGGAATTTATCTTTAGTGCTACTTTTAGCAAGCGAAGTTGAGATCTTAAAATAGTGAAACTTTTTTAGTTTACTTTTTTCAATCTGCTGAGTGTTCCTTCCATCCAACACCCTAAACAGAAATAAGGTAACGTGAGAATTGCTAATTACTGAGCCAGATGATTCCAATAAAGGCATTGCTTATTCCTTTTTCTTAAAGATTTTTTATTTTTAAGTAATTTCCACCCAGCATGGGGCTTGAACTAACAACCCAGAGCTCAAGAATTTCATGCTCCACTGACTGAGCCAGCCAGGTGCCCCACGCATAGCTTAAACAGTGATCTTAAAATATGTAAGGTTAGATTTTTTTTTTAAAAAGGGGGGGTGCTCAGGCTAGAGTAATCAAATTCACAGAGACGGTGGAAAGGTAGCTGTCAGGGATTGAGGAGAAGAAAATGTGGAGTTACTGTTTAACAGGTACAGAGTTTCAGTTTTACAAGACGAAAAGAGTTCTGTGGATAGATGGTGGTGATGGTTGCAGGACAATGTGAACGTACTTAATGCCACTGAACTGGACATTTAAGATAGTTGAAATGGTAAATTTTATCTGTACTTTGCCACAACTTAAAAAAATATATTAATGTTCAAATCATGAGTGAACACAACCTTCGTTCCCTTAAGCCTCTGAGTCCTGACGAGGAGGTTAGAAGGAGGCACATCTGGCACTGTGTTCTAGATTCAAAAAGTGAGAGTCACAGGCCTTTGTATAAAGTAGCAACCCTGTGTGTGGTCTTCTGCAGCTGGCTGTGGACAGTATTGGGGCATCCCTAGGAAATGGACTTTTTTTTTTTTCATTTTTAAACCTGAGCCTCCTGAAAGGAAGGAACCTATTTGTTGAAGACTCTGTAAAGTCAGGTTGTGGAAAATTTTCAGGGAAATAGCTCCATAAATTGTATGTAGATGCAAAACTAACAGGCACATGAAAGATTTGTATTTTGAAAACAAAACCCCAGTGGGATTCTTTCAGCAGAAAATGAAAAGGTCTTCTTAACATTCAGTTGAACTATTAGAGCTGTTTTTGCTGTTGCAAGCACTAATGCAGGTACGGACACTGCCACAGACCCAGATTGCAGTGCAGCAAATTAGCAAGGTTTTAACTTGGCTGCAAATATCAAGCTGGATGCTTGTCATTATGCAAAAAGGGACAGGGGCGGGAGGGGGACCAGCACCTAGCGGCAAAGTGCATTATAATTGTTTAAGCAGGCCCCACAAGTCATGCATTTCAATTATTTGTTCAAAGCAGTCTGCAATTAGGAGTTGCAAACAAGGCTTTTGAATGCAAAGTCAGACAATTAAAATGTTTCATGAGTGCATTAGAGAAAGAAGTTCTGAATTAGCACTTTGAATACACAAGACCTCTTTTTTTAATCTCTAGTCCCTTTCACTCTTTGGGGGGAAAAGGAGAGTGAGTGAAAAGAGAAAGAGATGTTTGGGCTGTGGTAGAGGTGATTTTGATGTTTACTTATTTATATCAAATGCCTGACTAATCCAGGAAGATTGAACCATCCTAATGGGCCCTGCGTACATTTCAATGTCTCTTGTTACTTGCCAGATCCTTGTCCAGAGCACAATGGTCCAGGTGCCAAAACCCCTCTCCTAGGGGGGTCATAAATCACGTTAAGCATCTCTCCTCCTTCTTCCCTCACCACACCCCACTCTGTCCTTTGAAGAAGCGGGTCTATTTGAACCAGTGATTTGTGGCTTTCCAGTATTTAGGGCACAACCCCAGGCTGGTTGCATTGACACACAGCATAGGAGTGCACTGGACAGGGTTGGTTCAGGGAGGAGAGTCTGTGTGTGTTCTGGGGTTGCTGGTGAGCAGAAGCTGGAGGCTCTGGGGAAGCATGAAAACACACTAATCTGCTATATTTCTTTGAAGGAAGACCAGTGGCTAAACTCCTTCTTCCCTCCCCCCCGCCATGCCCACACAAATTCCCTTTCCCAACCCACAAATACCCTACTGATATTTAAAGTTTATTTTATGATTTATTGTACTTTAAGACACCTTTAGGTCATTTATTTTTGTTTTAGAAAGCATTTTTAGGAGAGGAGGATGTATCCAACATAGGGGAAAAGTGAATGTTCTTCCTTCAACTTTTTTTCCCTTTAATAGTAAGACTTTCTAAAAAGTATTATGTGTGCAAGGAATCATCCATTAGTACAGAGTAAGAGAGTGCACTTTATATTATTAGTCAACATGTAAGATTAACCAGGAAAATCTAGACAAGTTAAGGTGAAAATTGCCTATCACTTACATGTGTGTATATGTGTGTGCATGGCTAATTTGAGAAGCTAGGAGGTGGTAGCCTTAACTTATCATTTCCTAAGTAGCTGAATTATATAAACAACATTTAAATAATATTATTTATCCTTCTTTATAAAGAAAAAACTTTAAAAAAAAGTTCAGGTTGGTGGAAGTTTAAAAAAAAATAGCAACCCACCTTCTACATGGGGATTTTGAATTTTACTTAGGCAATGCTCTTTTAATTACTTTGCCTCCAAGTAATCATTGAGGACTCAGAACACTATTATATGCCAGGTGATAGGTTTTATGAGTCTTTATATGATCAATATATTCTATTAGTTGAAAATTTTTATTTTTCAATGGGAAATAGTTCTGTTATGTAGGTCTATTAAAAATAAGTTATTTTTTCAACTAGGTCATGACATAAGCAAAGATGCAGACATGGTAAGTATTAAAAATCATGTCATTTCAATGATTGAGATCTGTAGGTACAAGAAAATAGTATGCTTCCTTTTTTTTAGTTGGCACAGTTTAAAATCTGGCTTTTTTTCCCCTTTGCAGCCAGTTCTGACATTTTACATTATCTTTTGAAATGCCCAAAATGATAAACTGAATCATTTTAGATTGATTGGGTTTTTGCCAGCCTGTTTTTTAAAGTAGTTAAGTGCCATTTAAAAAAAAAAAAAAAAAAAGACTTTAAAATCAAAAGAGATACAGATTCTTTACCATAGGCTTATCTCAGATAGTTTACAATAGAAGAGAGGAAGGTGTAACAGGGAAACCCTGCATAAAATCACACTTAGGTGCAATCTGATTCCCCTCCCAAAATGCCCTTGCAACATCTGCCTGAACGGGAAACTTGAATCTGAAGGTAAAACCCACTGAAATAAATGATAGCCAAATCATATGTTAAATCATTGGAAAATGGTAAATAATAAATTATATCAGATCTGATGGTTTCTAAATGATTGCTACACAACTTTGGGGCCTGCTCATTTATTTACTGATTAGGTTTATAAATATTAGTTCTATAGCTGACTCTTTATCTCTGAAGAAGTAATTCATTCAGAGGGTGTGTCTGTAAGTTGTACCAGAACAGCCAGCTTTAAACTCTTAATAGCCTGAAAACCAGCTTTCAGGTCTCCTTAATTTGACTCAGGGAGAGAAAACAGAAAAGAAATAAAACCCCAAAATGCCCCCCACCCCCAGCTACTGTCACAAATACTATTCCTTTGGGCGCCTGGGTGGCTCAGTGGGTTAAAGCCTCTGCCTTCAGCTCAGGTCATGATCTCAGAGTCCTGGGATGGAGCCCCACATGGGGATCTCCGCTCAGCGGGGAGCCTGCTTCCCTTCCCCTCTCTTTGCCTGCCTCTCTGCCTACTTGTAATCTCTTGTCAAATAAATAAATAAAATATAAAAAAAATACTATTCCTTCTGAAGAGTGAGGCTGGTGGTGGGTATTAACGAGGGCATGCATGGAGTGCATGGAGCACTGGGTGTGGTGCATAAGCAATGAATCGTGGAACACTGAAAAAAAAAAAGTGAGTTAAAGAGAAAAGCAGTTGCTACTATAAATAAGAGAGAGTGTGAAAAGACCTCAGCTCTGCCTTTCTAACACTTGGTTGAACCTTGGGTCCGCTAGGTAAGCTAGAAATGGCAGCTGAGACTTTTTCAGGAGGGAGAGACCCTGCTCTCCTTGTATTACTCCCATTTACATTGAACATTTCACTCCAATCCATTTCACGATCAAGAGGTAGTGGGAATCTTGCCACTAAAATGCCACCATCTCTGGAACCCAGGGCTGGAAGCCAATCAGCCCTTTGGATATCTCAGTAGGAGGCAGAGAGAAGTTTCTGCTGAAGGACGCCAGTACAAATGCCTTTTATGCAGGGGGACATGGGAATACTTCAAATTATCTACCTTCAAAAGCTGAGTGTTTGAGTCGCTACCCGAGAATGGATTCCTGAGTCTGTGAAATGGAAAAACAAAGGTGTTCAGGCTGGGTAACGGGACGAAGGCTTTTCCCAGCTGTAGAATTCAAGGATGATGAAAGGGAGATGCAACAGAATATAAAACAAATTGTGCACTGGAGGATGGAAAATACAGATTTGAAAGTTAAGTGTCTGGAACAAGAAAGATATGAGTCACTGGAATTTACAAGTTACTATAGGAAACAAAGATAAAGAGATCATGAGAAGAGTAGTAACACTGGTAACAAAATGGCATTTTGTTAACTGCAGAACTGGGCGCTGGCAGAAACTGTTCATCAACTCAGGAAAAGGGTAGTAATTATGGAGGACAACAACAGATAATAACATTTATGGAGTGACCTACAGGGACAAAATTGGGTGTTTGACAATTATGTCAAATGGTAGTACAGATTTTTCTTCCCCTTCAACATGGTAAATCACAGAAAATTAGGACGGGAGGGTGTTCACTTTCTTATAGGGGAAACAGTGAAGTTTGGTTTGCTAGAGGGCAATGGTGCTCCAGCCATAGGGAAACTGCTTTTCTCTGTACCAAATAGCATGTTTCATTTATGTTAAGGTAGAAAACACATCTGGCTTTTTGCACTTTTGTATGTGGATGCAAAGTGTGATACATGTGAGGAAAGGTGTATGAACATCAGTATAACCACACTGCAAGCCCCAGTGTATCCTTCCCAACCAAAAAATCCCTTCTTCCCCCAGAGGTTCTTTCCCAACTTTTATTGTAACAATTATCTTGCTTTTCTGTTTACTTTTATTAACCAGGTATGTCACCTAAATAACATAGTTTAGGTATGTCACCTAAATAACATAGTTTAAGTTTTTTTAAGCATCTATTGGGCCTGCATTCTTTTGTCCCCCATTATTTTTGTTAGATTCATTCACATTATTGTGTGTGTTGTATATGTCTCTACATTGCCAAAGCACAGTCCATTGAATGAATGTATCACAATTTATATGTTCTGTCATTTATGGATAGTTTGGCTTGTGGTAAAGGTTAATAGCAAATCACTACCTGTTTTTTCCTGGGTTCCTCTTTCTCCTGGGCACATCTGAACTACATTTCCCAGCCTCCCTTCCAGTAAGATATGGACCTGGGGTCTAGCCTGGACCATAGGAATCTCCCATGTATGATCCTCCATGATCTTTTCATCCAGACTGGAGATGACCTATGTATGACCTTGGAAGCCATGTATGCAAGGTGTGCAAGACACAAATTAAAGAAACCCTGGCTCCTGAATCATCATTAGGATGAGAGCTTCCCAGGAGAGCCCCCTGCTTAGGAGTATCCACACTGGGCTAATATGGAAGTAAGAAATACATTTTTATTGTTTTAAGCCTCTGAGATTTTATGGGCTATTGCCAATAGCAGCCAACCTCCCCTTAACTTATATAGCTTCCAGTTTTGGCAATTAAGAACAGTTTGAACACATGCCTCACTATTTATAGGCTGCATTTCTGCAGGGTATATACTTCAGAGTGGAGCTGCTGGGCCACTATACCTATCTCCAACTTTATGAGCTAATGCCAAACTCCTTCCAAAACGGTTGACCAGTTTACATGCTATCAGTATTGTATGAGAGTTCCTGTGCTCCATATCCTTACCATTTCTTCATACGTTCAGAATTTTTACCTCCTGCCAAACTGAAGGGAGTATAGTAGTTTCTCACTGTGGTATAGAATACTCAGTTCCTTAGCTGAGATTGCTTATCTTATCATGTGTTTATTGGTCATTTGGATTTCCTCTTATATGAGTCCCTCTCTAAATTTTTCTCTTGGGTATTTTTGTGTGGTGTGTAGGATGTCTTTACATGTTCTGGTTACTAGGTCTTCATTAATTTTATGTGTTGCAATTATTTTTAACCATTTAATGACAAAAACTGTCTTTGGTAAATATGGTTTTAATGTAGTAGAATTTATGATCTTGCCCTCTATGGCTAGTAGTTTGTTTTTTTTTTAAGATTTTATTTACGTATTTGACAGACAAAGATCACAAGTAGGCAGAGAGGCAGGCAGAGAGAGAGAGAGGAGGAAGCAGGCTCCCTTCTGAGCAGAGAGCCCGATGCAGGGCTCGATCCCAGGACCCTGGGATCATGACCTGAGCCGAAAGCAGAGGCTTTAACCCATTTAGCCACCCAGGGGCCCCTGGCTAGTAGTTTTTAAGTGTCTTGATTAAGAAATCCTTCTCTATCCTGAGGTAATAAATATATTCTCCTATGTTACCTTATAAAATCTTTGTAACTTTGTCTTTTACATTTAGTTGCTTAATCCATCCATAATTATTATTTGTATATTGTATGAGATAGGGATTTATTATTTTTTAAAATTTATTTGACAGAGATCACTAGTAGGCAGAGAGGCAGACAGCAAGAGGGGGAAGCAGGCTCCCCACCGAGCAGAAAGCCCAGGATGTTGGAATCATGACCTGAGCCTAAGGCAGAGGCTTTAACCCACTGAGTCACCCAGGCACCCCTGAGATAGGGGTTTAACTCCAGTTTTTCCTTTATGGGTACCCAGTTGTTCCAGAATCATTAGTTGAAAAAATTTGTCCTTTCTCCACTGCTCTGCTTTGCCACCTCTGTCGTATATTGCATCCATATATGTAAGGGTTTATTTCTTTTTTTTTTTAAATTTTTTATTTATTTATTTGACAGAGAGAGCGAGCACAGGCAGACAGAGTGGAAGGCAGAGGCAGAGGGAGAAGCAGGCTCCCTGCCAAGCAAGGAGCCCGATGTGGGACTCGATCCCAGGACGCTGGGACCATGACCCAAGCCGAAGGCAGCTGCTCAACCAACTGAGCCACCTAGGCGTCCCTTCTTTTTTTAAAAAAAGATTTTTTTAAAGTAATCTCTGCCCCAGTGTGGGGCTCAAACTTAACCCCAAGATCAAGAGTCTTATGCTCTACTGCCTGAGCCAACTAGGTACCCCTTTAAGGGTTTACTGGGGGGCTTTCTAATTTGTTTCAGTGGTCTGTTTAACTCTGTACTGATTCTACAACATCTTGATTCACATAGTTTTGTTTTATTTATCTGAGAGAAACAGAGAGAGAGCATATGTGCACAAAGGGGGCAGGACAGAGGGAAAGGGAGAAGCTGACTCCCCACTGAGCAGGGAGATGAGCAGGGATCCCAATGCAGGGCTTGATCCCAGGACTCCTGGATCATGACCTGAGCTGAAGGTAGACGCTTAATCAACTGAGCCACCCAGGTGCCCCTCATAGAGCTTTTAAAGACACATAGTGTCTGGCACAGCAAGATTTCCAAGAAATCTCTTTCAGAAGGATCTTGAAAGGCTCCTGGGTGGCTCAGTCAGTTAAGTGTCTACCTTTGGCTTGGGGGTCCTGGGATTGAGCCCTGCATTGGGCTACCTGCTCAGTAGGAAGCCTGCTTCTCCCTCTCCGTCTGCCCCTCCCCCTGGCTCATGCTCTCTCTCTTTTCCTCTCAAATTAAAAAAAAAAAAAAACAAGTACCTTGAATTTTTGTATCCCTTTGCATTTCCATGTGAATTTTATGATCATCTTGAATTATTCCAGAATAACCTGTTGAGATCTGAACTGGGACATTATTAAATCTGTAAGTAATGTAGGGAGAATTGAGAACATTATTGAGTTCTCAACTCAGGACTATGGCATATTCTTCCAAATATTTGGATCTTCATTACTGTCACTCAAGTTGATTTTGATATATCAATTTTCTATCTAGAAATTTCAAATTCATGTTAATTCTAATAATTCAACTGTAGATTAAAAAATTTCTACTTACATAATCATATTATCCAAAGATAATGAGCTTTATTTTTGCCTTTCCAAAATTACAACTTTTCTTTTTCTTGCTGTGTTGTCTAGGACCTCCAGTACAACGTCCTAGGTTTAATGGGAATGGTCATAGCAAGCATCTTATCTAGTTCTGAAACTCAGAGCAAAAGCTCTTAATATTATACCATTAAATCTGGTATTTGCTCTAGGATTTTTATAGATATCCCTCATCACATAAAGGAATTTCCTCCCTAACCCTAATTTGTTAAGAATTACTTCGATCAAATGTGAAGCTTGCATAATGATATAAAGCAAATATTGTTGGATATTGCTTACAAATTATATAGGAATTTTTGATTGATGTTCATGAGTGATATTGGCCTATAATTTACCTTTCTCATCTGTGGTCCTTGTGAAGTTTTGAAATCAAATTTATACTGGTTTCATGTCAATGGGGATGTGCCTCTTTTGCTATTCTTTGAAGGCTTGTGTGAAGGTGTAACGATATCTTATTTTAATTTTATGTTGTGGAACTTGTTGCAGGAGCCAGCAGGGTATAGAATTTTTTCTTTACTAGAAGGTTTTTTTACACTATTAATTCAATTTATGGATTTGCAACTATTCAGGTTTTCTGTTTCTTTTTGAGTCACACTTTTGCAGGAAAGTGTCTATTTAATATAAACCATCAAGTATATAGGCAGAAAGTAGTTCACAATATCTTCATTCTCTGTTAATTATTTGAAGAATATGTAGTGTTGTCTCCATTTTCTTTTCTTTTTTAAAAATTATTTTTATTAACATATGTTATTTTTATTAACATATAATGTATTTTATTAACATATAATGCATTATTTGCCCTAGGGGTACAGGTCTGTGAATCATCAGGCTTACACATTTCACAGCACTCACCCCATCACATACCATCCCCAGTGTACAATAACCCAACCACCCTCTCTACACACCCCCTTCCCACAGCAACCCTCAGTCTGTTTTGGAAGATTAAGAGTCTTTTATGGTTTGTCTCCCTTCCAATCCCATTTTGTTTCATTTTTTCCTTCCCTACCCCCCAAACCCACACTCTGCCTCTCAAATTACTCATATCGGGGAGATCATATGATAATATGATCATATGATAATTGTCTTTCTCTGAATGACTTACTTCACTGAGCATAATACCCTCTAGTTCCATCCACGTTGTGGCAGATGGTAAGATTTCATTTCTTTTTTTTTTTTAAGATTTTAAAGATTTCATTTCTTTTGATGGCTGCATAGTATTCCATTGTGTATGTGTGTATATATATATATATATATATGTATATATATATATATATATGCACCACACCTTCTTTATCCACTCATCTGTTGATGGACATCTAGGTTATTTCCATAGTTTGGCTATTGTGGACTGCTATGAATACTCAGGTTCACATGCCCTTTCGGATCACTACATTTGTATCTTTAGGATAAATACCCAGTAGTGCGATTGCTGAATTGTAGGGTAGCTCTATTTTCAACTTTTTGAGGAACCTCCATACTGTTTTCCAGAGTGGTTGCACCAGCTTGCATTCCCACCAACAGTGTAAGAGGGTTCCCCTTTCCTCACATCCTTGCCAACATCTGTCGTTTTCTGACTTGTTAATTTTAGCCATTCTAACTGGTGTGAGTTAGTATCTCACTGTCATTTTGATTAGTATTTCCCTGATGCTGAGTGATGTGGAGCACTTTTTCATGTGTCTGTTGGCCATTTGGATGTCTTTTTTGCAGAAATGTCTGTTCATGTCCTCTGACCATTTCTTGATTGGATTATTGGTTTTTTGGGTATTGAGTTTGATAAGTTCTTTATAGATTTTGGATACTAGCCTTTTATCTGATATGTCATTTGCAAATATCTTCTCCCATTCTGTCAGTTGTTTTTTGGATTTGTTGACTGTTTCCTTTGCTATGCAAAAGCCTTTGATATTGATGAAGTCCCAATAGTTCATTTTTGCCCTTGTTTCTCTTCCTTTTGGTGATGTTTCTAGGAAGAAGTTGCTGCGGCTGAGGTCAAAGAGGCTGCTACCTGTGTTCTCCTCAAGGATTTTGATGGATTCCCTTCTCACATTGAGGTCTTTCATCCATTTGGAGTCTGTTTTTGTGTGTGGTGTAAGGAAATGGTCCACTTTTGTTCTTATGCATGTGACTGTCCAATTTTTCCAATACCATTTGTTGAAAAGACTGTCTTTTTTCCATTGGACATTCTTTCTTGCTTTGTCAAAGATTAGTTGACCATAGAGTTGAGGGTCTATCTCTGGGCTCTCTCTTCTGTTCCACTGATCTGTGTGTCTGTTTTTGTGCCAGTACCATACTGTCTTGACAATGACAGCTTTGTAATAGAGCTTGAAGTCTGGAATTGTGATGCCACCAACTTTGGCTTTCTTTTTCAACATTCCTCTGGCTATTCGAGGTCTTTTCTGGTTCCATATAAATTTTGGGATTATTTGTTCCATTTCTTCAAAAAAACTTCGTGATATTTTGATAGGGGTTGCATTAAACATGTAGATTGTGTTAGGTAGCACACACATTTTCACAATATTTGTTCTTCTACTACATGATCATGGAACATGTCTCCATTTCTTTGTGTCTTCCTCAGTTTCTTTCATGAGTACTTTATAGTTTCCTGAGTACAGATTCTTTGCCTCTTTGGTTAGGTTAATTCCTAGGTATCTTATGGGTTTGGATCAATTGTAAATGGGATTGACTCCTTAATTTCTCTTTCTTCTGTCTTGTTGTTGATGTATAGAAATGCAACAGATTTCTGTGCATGATTTTATGTCCTAACACTTTACTAAATTCCTGTACAAGTTCTAGCAAATTTGAAGTGGAGTCTTTTGGGTTTTCCACATTAAATATCATATCATCTGCAAAGAGTGATAGTTTGACTTCTTCTTTCCTGATTTGGATGCCTTTAATTTCTTTTTGCTGTCTGATTGCTGAGGCTAGGACTTCTAGTACTATGTTGAATAGCAGTGGTGATAATGGACATCCCTGCCATGTTCCTAACATTGGTGGAAAAGCTCTCAGTTTTTCTCCATTGATAATGATATTTGCTATGGGTTTTTCATAAATGGCTTTGTTGATATTGAGGTATGTACCCTCTGTCCCTAAACTTTGAAGGGTTTTGATCAAGAAAGGATGCTGTACTTTGTCAGATGCTTTTTCAGCATCTATTGAGAGTATCATATGGTTCTTGTTCTTTCTTTCATTAACGTATTGTATCACATTGATTTGCGGATGTTGAACCAATCTTGCTGCTCAGGAATAAATCCCACTTTGCTGTGGTGAATAATCCTTTTAATGTACTGTTGGATCCTACTGGCTAGTACGTTGGTGAGAATTTTCGCATCTGTGTTCCTAAATGATATTGGTCTGTAATTCTTTTTTTTTTTTAAAGATTTTATTTATTTATTTATTTGACAGACAGAGATCACAAGTAGGCAGAGAGGCAGGCAGAGAGAGAGGAGGAAGCAGGCTCCCCTCAGAGCAGAGGGCCTGACGAGGGGCTCGATCCCAGGACCCTGAGATCATGACCCGAGCCGAAGGCAGCGGCTTAATCCACTGAGACACCCAGGCGCCCCTGTAATTCTTTTTTTTTTTTTTTTGATAGGGTCTTTGGTTTTTGGGATCAAGGTAATGCTGGCCTCATAAAATGAGTTTGGAAGTTTTCCTTCCATTTCTATTTTTTGGAACAGTTTCAGGAGAATAGGTATTAATCCTTCTTTAAACATTTGGTAGAGGGGCACCTGGCTGACACAGTGGGTTAAAGCCTCTGCCTTCGGCTCAGGTCATGATCCCAGGATTCTGGGATCAAGCCCCACATTGGGCTCTCTGCTCAGCAGGGAGCCTGCTTCCCTTCCTCTCTCTGCCTGCCTGTCTGCCTACTTGTGATCTCTGTCAAATAAATAAATAAATCTTTTAAAAAATATATTGTTAAAAAAAAAATATTTGGTAGAATTCCCCTGGGAAGGCGTCTGGCCCTGGGCTCTTGTTTGTTGGGAGATTTTTTTTTTTTTTAAGATTTTATTTATTTATTTGACAGACAGAGATCACAAGTAGGAGATCACAAGTAGGCAGAGAGGCAGTTTGGTAGCTTGGTAGTTAGTATCTAGGAATGCCTCCATTTGTTCCAGATTGTCAAATTTGCTTGCGTATAGTTGGCCATAATATGTTCTTATAATTGTATTTCTTTGGTGTTGGTTATGATCTCTCCTTCTTCATTCGTGATATTATTTATTTGGGTCCTTTCTCTTTTCTTTTTGATAAGTCTGGCCAGGGGTTTATCAATCTTATTAATTCTTTCAACGAACAAGCTCCTAGTTTCATTGACTTGTTCTGTTGTTTTTTTGGTTTCTGTTTCATTGATTTCTGCTCTGATCTTTATTATTTCTCTTCTCCTGCTGGGTTTAGGCTTTCTTTGTTGTTCTTTGGCCAGCTCCTTTAGGTGTAGTGTGTTGTGTAACTGAGACCTTTCTTGTTTCTTGAGAAAGGCTTGTGTCGCTATATATTTTCCTCTCAGGACTGCCTTTGCTGTGTCCCACAGATTTTGAACCGTTGTGTTTTCATTATCATTTGTTTCCATGAATTTTTTCAATTCTTCTTTAATTTCCTGGTAGACCCATTCATTCTTTAGAAGGATACTCTTTAGCCTCCATGTATTTGGGTTCTTTCCAACTTTCCTCTTGTGATTGAGTTCTAGCTTAAGAGCATTGTGTTCTGAAAATATGCAGGGAATGATCCCAATCTTTTGGTACCAGTTGAGACCTGATTTGTGACCCAGGATGTGATCTATTCTGGAGAATGTTCCATGTGCACTAGAGAAGAATGTGTATTCTGTTGCTTTGGTATGGAATGTTCTGAATATATCTGTGATGTCCATCTGGTCCAGTGTGTCATTTAAGGCCTTTATTTCCTTGTTGATCTTTTGCTTGGATGATCTGTCCATTTCCATGAGGGGGTGTTAAAGTACCCTACTATTATTGTATTATTGTCAATGTGTTTCTTTGATTTTGTTACTAAGTGGTCTATATAGTTGGCTGCTCCAATGTTAGGGGCATAGATATTTAAAATTGTTAGATCCTCTTGTTGGACAGACCCTTTGAGTATGATATAGTTTTCTTCCTCATCTCTTATTATAGTCTTTGGCTTAAAATCGAATTGATCTGATATAAGGATTGCCACCCCAGCTTTCTTTTGATGTCCATTAGCATGGTAAATTATTTTCCACCCCCCCACTTTCAATCTGGAGGTGTCTTTGGGTCTAAAATGAGTTTCTTGTAAACAGCCTATTGATTTTTTTTTTAATCCATTCTGATACCCTGTGTCTTTTGATTGGGGCATTTACCCCATTTACATTCAGAGTAACTATTGAAAGATATGAATTTAGAGGTGCCTCGGTGGCTCAGTGGGTTAAAGCCTCTGCCTTCAGCTCAGGTCATGATCTCAGGGTCCTGGGATCAAGCCCCACATCAGGCTCTCTCTTCGGCGGGGAGCCTGCTTCCTCCTCTCTCTCTGCCTGCCTCTCTGCCTACTTGTGATCTCTCTCTGTCAAATAAATAAATAAAATCTTAAAAAAAAAAAAGAAAGATATGAATTTAGTGCCATTGTATTGCCTATAAGGTGACTGTTACTGTATATTGTCTCTGTTCCTTTCTGGTCAACTACTTTTAAGCTCTCTCTTAGAGGAATGCTTTCAATATTTCCTGTAGGGCTGGTTTGGTGTTTGCAAGTTCTTTTTTTTTTTTTTTAATATTTTATCTATTCATTTGACAGAGAGAGAGAGAGAGAGAGATCACAAGTAGGCAGAGCAGCAGGCAGAGGGGGCAGGGGAAGAGGGCTCCCCGCCGAGCAGAGAGCCCAATGCAGGGCTCGATCCCAGGACCCTGAGATCATGACCTGAACCAAAGGCAGAGGCCTAACCCACTGAGCCACCCAGGTACCCTTGCAAATTCTTTTAATCCTGGAAGCTTTTTCTCTCCTTGTATTTTCAATGATAGCCTAGCTGGATATAGTATTCTTAGCTGCATATTTTTCTCATTTAGTGCTCTGAATATATCATGCCATTTCTTTCTGGTCTGCCAGGTCTCTGTGGATAAGTCTGCTGCCAATCTAATATTTCTGCCATTGTATGTTACAGACTTCGTGTCCCAAGCTGCTTTCAGGTTTTCTCTTTGTCACTAAGACTTGTAAGTTTTATTATTAGATAATGGGGTGTGGACCTATTTTTATTGATTTTGAGGGGGACTCTCTGTGCCTCCTGAATTTTGGTGTTTGTTCCCTTTGCCATATTAGGGAAATTCTCTACTATAATTTGCTCCAGTACATCTTCTGCTCTTCTCTCACTTTCTTCTTCTGAAATCCCAATTATTCTAATATTGTTTTGTCTTATGGTATCAGTTCTCTCTCGAATTCTCCCCTCATGGTCCAGTACTTGTTTGTCTCTTTTGCTCAGCTTCTTTATTCTCCGTCACTTGGTCTTCTATGTCACTAATTCTCTCTTCCGCCTCATTTATCCTCCAGTCAGAGCCTCCATTTTTTATTGCACCTCATTAATAGCTTTTTTTATTTCAACTTAGTTAGATTTTAGTTCTTTTATTTAGTTCTTTTATTTCTCCAGAAAGGGTTTCTCTAATATTTTCCATGCCTTTTTCGAGCTCAGCTAGCAACTTGAGAATCATCATTCTGAACTGTAGTTCTGACATATTACCAAGGTCCGTGTTGATTAGGTCCCTAGCCATTGGTACTGCTTCTTCTTTTTTTTTTTTTTTTTGTGGTGAGTTTTTCTGCTTTGTCATTTTATTCAGATGAGAATATATGAACAAGAGAATAAAATACTAAAACGGTAGCAAAGACCCGAGAAAAGTGTATGCTAACCATATCAGAAGAGATCCAAAACCAGGGGGAAAAGAAAGGGGTAAAAATGAAATAAAAATAAAAAAAATAAAAAGTTTTATATATATATGTATATATATATATAATTATATTATATATATCTTAGACTGTTGAATAGAACAGAGCCACCCACTTGATTTTGGGTGTATTTTGGTCTCTTAGGAGAGATTACCTCTCAATAGTTGAAAGAACGAAAAACTTATATATATATACAAAAATAAGGGTTAACGTGATGAAGGGATGGAATATGACTGTGAAGATGAACATTTTAAAAAAATTCTAAAAAAGGAATTGATAAGTTGGTTGAAAAAAGAAAAAAAAGAGGTGGGAATGTGCTCAGGCTGGAGAGTAGAATAAAGCCATGTGCTAAATTAGGGTGTATTTTTTGATCTATTAGAAGAATTTGTATCTCAAAAATTTTTAGAAAAAATAAAAGAACTTATATGTATACAAAAATAAGGTTAATACAATGAAAGGATAAAATATAACAATGAAGGTTTAAAAAGATTTTTTAAAGAAAGGTATTGTTAAGATAAGCTAGTTTAAAAAAAAACGCTAAAAGAGGAATGAGGAAAAGTTAAAAAAAATAGAATAAGACAAAAAATAAAATGAAAAAAAATTTAAATTTAACTTTGCAAGACTAAAGGATCATAGGTAAAAAGCCATGAATTCTATGCGTTGTTCTCCCCACCTCTGGAGTTCACCTGTTCTCCTTGATCAGTGAGCTTGGTCTTGGCTGGATGTTCTTGCTGATCTTCTGGGGGTTGGGCCTGTTGTAGTGATTCTTAAGTGTCCTTGCCCGAGGCAGAATTGCACTGTTCCAGTTTGCTCTGGTTTGCTCTTGGAGCTTTTGTTCCCTGAACGCTTTTCGTAGAGCTTTGGAGGACAAGAATGAAAATGGCGGCCTCCCAATCTCCAGTCTGGAGGAGCTGAAAGCTCGGGGCCCCACTCCTCAATGTGCCCTCAGAGAAAAGCACTTAATCATTCCTCTCTCCCTGGTCTCCAGCCATGCTCTGAGCTCACCCAGCCTGTGACCAAGCATTTCTATCTTTGGTGCATGGCCCCATTTGGTGTCTCCAAACCCAGCACATTCCTGCCATGCTGCTTCTCCTGGAGCAAGAAGGTGGGTCTTCCCGGATCTGCCACTTGTGGGGTCCCTGCTCGAAGAGAAGTGGTCCAACTGTGCGTTGGATCATGGTTTAAGGTACCCCAACCTGAAAGCTCACTCTTTGCCTCCATCTTTGCCGGTTTCCCTGCTTCAATAACTGGCGGCTCTGCCACCCTCAGACATCCCCGATCTTTCTGTGATCCCACGGGACCTGAGAGCACACTGTCCCATGAGGGCTCCATCCCCACTTAGCCTCTGGAGTGATGTGTCTTAGTGGAGCAGACTTCTAAAAGTTTTGGTTTTGTGCCCCACTGCTCCACCACTCGCTGGGAGCTGCCCCCACCATGGTCTATCTCCCCCCATGGTCTATCTCCCCATCACTTCAGATTCACTTCTTTGTATATCCTACCTTTCAGAAAGTGGTCGATTTTCTGTTCCTAAAATTGCTGCTCTTCTTCTCTTCTATTTCCTTTTGAGTTTGTAGATGTTTGGAATGGTTTGATACCTATCTTGCTGAACTCCTAGGATCTGATATCATTTCAATCTGCTACTCCTCTGTCATCTTGCCTTTCTACCCTTGTTGTCTCCATTTTTGTTCCTCATATTGCTTATTTGTACCTATTCTCTTTCTTGATCAGTATCAGCTGCAGCATGTCAAGTTTATTAACTTTTTCAAAAAACCAATTCTTTTTTTTTAAAGATTTTATTTATTTATTTGACAGAGAGATCACCAGTAGGCAGAGAGGCAGGCAGAGAGAGAGAGAGAGAGAGAAGCAGACTCCCTGCTGAGCAGAGAGCCTGGAGCCTGATGCGGGGCTCAATCCCCGGACCCTGAGATCATGACCTGAGCTGAAGGCAGAGGCTTAACCCACTGAGCCACCCAGGTGCCCCAAAACCCCAATTCTTGTTTGTTGATCTTTTCTATGGTATATTTCTTTACTATCTTATAAATTGTCCCTTTTCTTTATTAACTCCCTTTTGTTTCTCTCCTTTTTTTCCCATTTTTAAAAAAGATTTATTTATTTATTTATTTACTTATTTATTTGAGAGAGGGAGACAAAGAGTGAGCATAGGAGTCAGGGAAGAGGCAGAAAGGGAGGACAAGCAGACTCTGCACTGAGTGCAGATCCTGAAGCTGGGCTTGATCTTGGGACCCTGAGATTAAGACCTGAGCCAAAACCAAGAGTCAGATGCCCAAACAACTGAAACACTCAGACACCCCTCCTGTTTTTTTTTTTTTGGTATTTTCTTACATTTATTTTTATGGCTACTATTTATCTAATTTAATACTCACTTCATAAAAGGGATTATTAGTGACATCACCTGCTATCACATGGGATTGAGAAATGAAATTTTGCCGAGTGTCAGCTGTCAGTACAAGGTATACAGATGAACAGCCAATGAGCTCCATCACTGGAGATGCTCATTCAGGTATTTGTTTTAATAATAGGTGAGAATAAATTCAGATGTCATTTATTTTAAGGCTTAGGAACACAGTGGTCCCTCTACAGCTTAGGGGTTTAGTTCCTGATAATTACTATTGTAAGAAAATTTGAAATGAAGAAATTTAGGACTCATCTTTTTATTTGACAGAGAAATCACAAGTAGGCAGAGAGGCAGAGGGAGGGGGTAGCAGGCTCCCTGCTGAGCAGAGAGCCAGATGTGGGGCTCGATCCCAGGACCCTGAGATCATGATCTGAGCCGAAGGCAAGGCCCAACCCACTGAGCCACCCAGGCACCCCTGGACTCATCTTTTTAAAAAAGCGGGGTGTGCCTGGGTGGCTCAGTGGGTTAAAGCCTCTGCCTTTGGCTCAGGTCGTGATCTCAGGGTCCTGGGATCAAGCCTCACATCAGGCTCCCTGCTCAACAGAGAGCCTGCTTCCCCCCACCCCTCTCTCTCTGCCTGCCTTTCTGCCTACTTGGGATCTCTGTCTGTCAAATAAATAAATAAAATCTTTTAAAAAAATAAATAAAAAGAAATGTAGGACTCAAAGGGAAAAATATGATTGGGGAGCCAAGAGTAAAAGCCCACTAAATGGTAATGTATTTACGAAGCTAAAACAGTAGAGACAACACCTTCCATTAAAGGCAATCAGTGATGTTTTATGTATTTTGTTCAACTAGTAATAATGAAATTGTTATCATTGGTTTCCAGTGACCATCTCTTGTTCTATAGAAAATTATTTCTTTGCAGTTTCAGTAGAGGACTTGTAAATTCATTCTGTGTGTGTGTGTTTGTGTGTGTTTACAGATATGCATACTAAGCATACTAAGCAGTCTTTTTGCTTGGGTCTTGTATTTCTCTTAATGTGTGATGCTTTTCTGAATATATTGTTGTTTAGGAATTGTTGAGTTCACTTCTAACAGTTGTTTTTATTTTCACCACTCCACAGACACTGTTGGAACACATTTGTAAGCTCTTGGTTTGTTCATTCCTTCATTCCTCTTTTCCTTCCTCCCACAAACGCCTTTGTACTTACTATTTACTGTCTAGGCATTGCTCAAGGGACTGAGGGTATAGCTGTTAATAAAAGAGAAAAATTCCAACTCCTATGTAGCTTACAAATTTAGTGGGAGTGGGCAAACAATAATAAGATAAAGAAAAATATAAACTTTAGATAATGGTTAATGCTACAGAGCAACATAAATCAGTAAAGAGGGCAGGGGATGCCAAGAAATGGAAAATGGGGCTGAGATAGGTTTGCAATTTAGATGGCTTAACTGGGGAAGACCTCACTGAGAAGGTAACATTGAAGTAAAAGCTTAAGGAGAATAAGGGAGTGGCTATGGGGAGTCTGGGGCAAAGAACATTGCAGGCAGAGGGAACAGGTATACATTTTTGTAATCATGGCAAGGCTTTTAATCTGAGGAAACTATGGGAAACTATGAAAAAGTTATAAGGCAAGTGACATGATATGACTTTAGCTCCAAAAGTATTACTCTAACTGTTGTCTTCAGAGTAGACCAAAGAGGCACATGGATGGAAACAGGGAGACCAATGAAGGGGCTGTTGGGCTCAGATTCTGATTCTGGATATATATTTTGAAAAGAGAGTACAGGTTTATTGATGGATCAGATGAAAAACATGAAGTCAAGGATTGCTTCACAGTTTTTTGGCTTGAACAATTAGAAGAATAAAGTTGACATTAATAGGGATGGGGGCAGGACGCCTGGGTGGCTCAGTGGGCTAAGCCTCTGCCTTTGGCTCAGGTCATGGTCTCAGGGTCCTGGGATCGAGGCCCGTATTGGGCTGACTGCTCAGCAGGGAGCCTGCTCCCCTCCCCCCACTGTGCCTGCCTCTCTGCCTACTCGTGATCTCTCTCTGGCTCTGTCAAATAAATAAATAAATAAATAAAATCTTTTTTAAAAAAATAGGATGGGGGCAGCTAGAGGAGTAGATTTGGAAGAGTAGATCAGGATTTCTATTTTGGATATGCTAATTAAATGTGTAAGGCAGCCAAGAGAGACAGTTGGATATTTGGGTCCAAATTGAGGTAGAAGGTAAACTGTCACTGTAAATTTGGTAATTATAGGCATATAGATATTTTGTACAGCTTTGTTATAAAAGTATCTTTTTCAAGGCACCTGGCTGACGTAGGAGAACATGCAACTCTTGATCTTGGGGTTGTGAGTTCGAGTCCTACATTGGGTTAGAAATCACTAAACGTATTTATATCTTTTCCTTCTCCATCAGTGACTTTATCTCAATTTCCACCCCAGGTTCCCACCTCCCCCCACCCTTTTTTTAAATGTGGGGCTTGAACTCATGACCCTGAGACCAAGACCTGAGTTGAGATCAAGAGTCAGAAGCTTAACTGACTGAGCCCCCCAGGCACCCCCCTTTTTTTAAATTAATTTTTAACAAGTATAGTTGACATGAAATGTTATATTAGTTTCACATGAACAACATAGTGATTCAACAACTCTATATATTATGCTGTGCTCTCCACAAGTGTAGCTCCCATCTGTCACCAGACAACACAATTATAACACCATTGACTATATTTCCTATGTTGTACCTTTTATCCTGTGACTTATTTATTCTGTAACCAGAAGCCTGTGCCTTCTCTCTCTCTCTCTCTCTTTTTTTTTCTTCTAATTATCCTAAACAAGAATGATTCTGCTCTTCTGGAAATGAAATTCTCCTACTGGGGCTCATAGATGAAAAATATTTTAAATGTTCACACTAAAATAGAAATTTCCTAGAAAACATATGATTTCCCATCAAAATAGAAATATAAATTTAAAAAGTAAATCTTAGCGGGGCACCTGGGTGGCTCAGTTGGTTAGGTGGCTGCCTTCGGCTGGGCTCATGATCTCAGGGTTCTGGGATTGAGCCCCACGTCAGGCTCCCTGCTCACTGGGGAGCCTGCTTCTCTCTCTCCCTCTACTGCTCTGCCTGCTTGTGTCTCTCGCTCTCTCTGTCAAATAAATAAAAATCTTAAAAAAAAAAAAAAGTAAATCTTAGCAAGACAAATAGGGAATTATTATCTACAAATCCATTACAAACTTAAGTTCCTAATATATGGAGCAAGAATTTAAACTCTAAACCCAGGTTCATTTACTCTCGTCTCTCTGATTTAAGCTTAATATCTGTTCCTGCTAACCTAAATTATGATTGTCGATTTTGCTTCACAATGAGTCTTTACATCCTCTCATCTTTGTTGCTCATGATTTTTGTTCCTGTTTTCCTTTCCATGGCTTCAAGTGGCCAAGGCTATCTGAGCCAAAAAGTCTTTGGTTCTTTTCTTATTTTGTTCGAGATAAATAGAGAGTGAGAGTGTCTTTGCCAATAATTTATTTAACACTAGTTCACTGCAGGAATTATAATTTGAAATAATAATATTTCACAAGCCAGTAGTATATAGGATAATGTCTCTTAAAAAACCCATTAAAGAACTAACCTATTTCTAACCAATGATAGATGAACTATACTATTGTTCCAGGCAAAGAGGAGATGAAAGCTAAAGGCTAAATTTAATTGAGGTATACATTTCTACAAGTTGGTTCATGGTAGTTAGTCCTTCCAAGTAAAAGCTGGGCATCAGGTGCTGGCATAGGTCCCTAACTAGGGGGCAAGTAGCTAGTTGGACACAGCACTGGTATTGGCAGATGAGGTGGGCTACTCAGAAGGTATTACTCCAGGGACCATTACACAGCTTGCGACATGGCCTATGAGGAATAGCCTCACCAAGGCAGGAGCAAAAGTTCCTTCTCTTCCTGAAACTGCTCTATCGTTTAACACCACTTGTGTGTGTGGCTTTGCCACAGCTGGAGCAAGTGCCTCAGGATTTTTGGAGAGCTATTTTGATCAATGAACAGTAACCTTGTCAGACCAAACACTCTCAGTAAGTCCTCACAGATTCTTGTCATTTTAAGTCTTGTCATTTAAATGTCCATTATGTCATAGCTGCTCTGCCATATGTTCTTATAAGTTCCCAGTGGCTCCTATCAATGGTTGAGCTACTGAATGCTTATCGACAACAGATGTCGATGACAGCATCCTGACACAGCTTCCTCAATGTGAACAAAAAACCCTTAGATCAAAACAACTCTACTTAAGTCATAAACAAGTGGGTTTGAAATTATAACAAACCAATATCCAACATCTACCCACTGCCTATACTGTAAAAAATGTTTATCATGTGCAACTCTAAGCTCTTACTAAAAAAACACATTTTTAAAAAAATAAACCTATTTTGGATAAAACTTCTTGCCATTCTCTAACTTTCTTTCCTGCCATTGGTCAAATCTGAAAAGTCAGGGAAAAGATCATTTACTTTTCTCCTCATCTGCCTAGCAATATAGCACTGATAGTCTTCCAATCAGGAGACATATTTGAAATATTTCAGTATGATGTCTTTCTATTCTTTATTCTCTGTCTAGGTATTGTATTTGACTTTCTGTCTATCCTTCCAATTATGTCTCCAAACATACACCCGTCCGCCCACCTACCCATCTATTTAACAATAACAAGGTTCTTTATAGTTTCCAGACTGTTTTTATTGTGGTCTTCTCACAGCAATATATTGAATGAAGGAAGGAAATCTTCTGTATTTATGCAGCCTAGGCCCAATGAATATAAGAACAAAATGATTTATACTTCACTTCTCCTCTAATCTACTTCTCTTTCCTTTCAGATGATCCCAATCGCCAGCATACTCAATTCCTGTTCTTTTTTCCACATTACATAGTCATATTCCAGCCTTCTAGCCATGGCAGCTTCTTAAAAATACACTACTTTCACTCTTGTTCAAAGTTAAACCCAAACATTCTGCAAAATATACTTCTAGGGGATTGAAAATTTACAACTACTGAAGTGTCTCATGTAACCCTCAGTAAGGAAATTAAGGAAAACTGGAATTTTGTTTCCATAATGGGGATTCCAGTTTCTTCTACTCTCAAAGCCTTTCCATGATAATTCTTCCCTTTTCTTCCTTTGTCTTGTCTGTTGATGATAGGTGTCATTCATTGTGCCACAGCTATTCCCTCCCTATCCTTTGAGCCCATACTCACCCACCCCTGAATTGCATCTTATATCTGCCCTCTCCTTCCTCCTTTCCTCTGCTCTACAACACATTTGGGTGTCTCCAGATCTGACAAATACCTTCTCTGTTAGCTCCTTCTGATATTGCCACACACGTTACCTGCTACTGCAACTTGCCCACCATCTTCTCTAGCCCTTTGCAGTCTGGCTTACACCCTCATGACTTTCCTAATTGTTCCTTTCCAGATCATCAGGGATCCAGGACAGTGGTCTTTGGTTAAGACTTGCTACCCTCCCAGCCCCCACCCCCCAAAAGGCTTACTATCCTCAACTCTTCTCTGTAACATTTGATGCCAGGTGAAGTTTGACAAAAGTTTTGATAGTTAAAGAAGAGTTTTTGGTAGGGAGAAGCTGCTAGCTGGCAAATAGTTGGTTTACTTATAGTCATCTGGTCCTCAATCTTATACCAGAAACTGGACTTTTTCCTGTGTACCCAGAGATGAAAATACCTTTGGGAATAGGTGGGCACTCATGAAACTCCCAGGTGGTGTAGAGGGCCAAATTATTAACAATAATAAAGAAAAATTTCTTTCCTCGGGACGCCTGGGTGGCTCAGTTGGTTAAGCAGCTGCCTTTGGCTCAGGTCATGATCCCAGCATCCTGGGATCGAGTCCCACATCGGGCTCCTTGCTCGGCAGGGAGCCTGCTTCTCCCTCTGCCTCTGCCTGCCTGTCTGTCTGCCTGTGCTTGCTCTCTCTCTCTAACTAATAAATAAATAAAATCTTAAAAAAAAAAGAAAGAAAAATTTCTTTCCTGGCATTTAACACCCAGCAAAGTTTGATTATAGTCACAGTATGCCCTTTACGTCTCAGCTGCAGAATGCTGGAGTGGAATGGAAAGGCTGAAACCAAGTAGACCTGGGCTTAAATCTGACTCCATCTCATTGGCTAGTATCTAATTTGGGGGGTGAGTTTAACTCAATTTCTGTATCTATATGGATAAGTATATTGCCTGTTTTAGAGCAGTAATACACAATTTATCTGTAATTTACCAACATGTCACAGTAGTGTCACAGTAGTGTCGCATACAAGGTGCCTAATGTCATCACCTTCATCACCAACGAGCACTTGAGAATTCAGGCCTGCCAGGCACAGTAGCTGACTGGGTTATAAACTGTGACTAACGCCCTGACCCTGTGCTTTAGAAGTCTTCAGTGTAGTGCAGATGGCAGAGATGCCCAGTTAAACACAGCATAGCAACTCGCATGGAAATATGTCAAAGGTATTGTGCATGCACAGAAGTGCTGCTTACCTCCATGGGTTTTCCCCTCTCATCTTTGCTGGACTAACTTACGCCGTTCTCTACATCTCAGGTTAAACATCACACTTTAATTCCTGTGATTTATTGCCATGTGCTCTTGTACTTACTGTTTGATAGTATTCATCTGCCTGCCTGCTACTTGTTTAATGTCTGTTTCAGACTCCTAGCACTACGAGGCCAAGGACTATCAATGTTCATTGCTATGTCCCCACGGCTAAGATAGTGCCTGGCATATAGTAGGAACTCAAACCTGTAGTTGAATTGGAAACTATAAGGGATTTGGTGAGATTGTATGAGGAAGGGATTGGAGATAAGCGAAAAGAATGTAGAGACAAGATAATGAAGAGCCTTTTCTGTTATAAGGAGTTTGGACCTTATATAGCAGAGAATGGTGAAACACTGAAAGATTTTGAGCAAGAGATATGATCAGTTTGGAGTTTATGAAAGTTCATCAAGGTATACTTTAGTGTATTGGATATATATGTATGTGGGTGTGGGGAAAAAACAGGCATCCAAGAGTTGAGTTAGGAAAATTTTGCAAGAGACCAGGTAAAGAATTTAGGTAAGACCCAAAGCAAGGTAATAGCACTGGGGACTAAGCAATTTGAGAGTAGAATTAATGGGATTACGTGAACAAATAGATATGAGAAGGAAAAAGAAAAAGTTTATGTTGACTTCTAAGTTTCTAGCTTATATGGTGGATGGTGGGGGAAAATTCATTTTAAACAGAAGATAATTTTTGGGATCAGACAGCTAGACTGTGACCTCACAAGACATTAGTCTTACTATTCCCATCTGTAAAGTAAAAATTTTAAGATCTCCCTTTTGGTGTTGGTATGATATGAAATGGCTGGCACTGAGCAGAGACAACACTTAAGTTAGTATGTTTGTCCCTCCCCTCACCACCACTACCACCCCACCCCTTGCCATAATCAGGTTCTGGCTAAAAGAGTAAAAGTAGATTTAATGAGGAAAGACAGATAATTTGGTTTTGCATACTTTAAGTTTTGGACATCTTAGTTACATTTTGAATACACAATAAAGGTCTTAAAACTGAAACTAGGTTCTACAACACTGGAAGTGTCTACAGCTTAAGAGATTTTTCTTAGAGAAGTCATGATTTTTTTTTTTATTCATTTGACAGACAGAGGTCACAAGTAGGCAGAGAGGCAGGCAGAGAAAAGAAGGGAAGCAGGCTCCCTGCTAAACAGAGAGCCGGATGATCCCAGGACCCTGATATCATGACCTGAGCGGAAGGCAGGGGCTTTAACCCACTGAGCCACCCAGGCATCCTGAGAAGTCATGAATTTTTTTCCCCTCTGTAGACTTTTGCAACCTGTCTTCAACAGAACAAGTTGAAACAGGTTTGCCCTGTAGAATATTAAAAGAGAATGGACTTCGGGGTAAGACCTGATAGAGGGGAAATGTCTGATTCTGACTCAGTTTCCTCAAGAGTAGAACTGATGGTTGTTATCCCTCAGGATGTGCAAAGATGAAATCCCTTACAGTAGGATACCTACAGTGTGCAGTCTACACAGTTACTCAATAAATGTTGATCTCTTTCCTTTGTAATCTTAAATCACAACATAAATACTTAATATGTTTTAAGGACCACCTAAACTTCCCGTAGGCTGATCTGCAGTCAATATACACTCTTTCAGCCAATATTCCATTTCCTGCAACTACACAACAAAGATTGTTTATAATAATGTGTTGACCAAAGACAAGGTTTGATGGAATCAAAAGCCAACTCACTAACATTTGGGGTAAATTAGAATACTAAAATAAAAATGAATGTTAGACAGAAATTTCAATAAGTAGCTATCTCTCAATTATCCAGAAAAATAATTTGTCACAGTGCCTGATGACCCCTGAGCATTTTGCATATTGAAATTAGAGGGCAAATTTACTTTGCTGCTAGTTTTATTTGGGGACATAATTTCTGACATCATACTTATCACAATGGTACGTAACTCTGCAGAAGATACATGTTCCCAGCAGGAAGAGAAGAGTAAATGTCTTTTTTTAAACTTCAGATCTTTTCATTTATAAAAGTTATAAACATTTACCAATTATTACTCTTCAGTTGCCAACTCCTGTTTGAATCCATAGTGACAAAGAAGTCAGCAGTTTGTATGCGAAGTTTTTATAAGCTTAAATTCCTAGGGTTAAGAGTCAAATTGAACAACAGATGCTACAAAATGATGCCATTATATTTTTAAAAACAAACAAAGGATATTCCATAGTTAGAACTCTACTAGTTTCATTGGACTCTTACGTAAATAAGCATTTTGGAGCATATAATCAATAATTTATGTTGTGGTGGGAATTACAAGTCTGTTTTTTAGAGGAGGAATTTCAGGAAGCATTAAGGCATTCCCTCTGTCAGATTAGTCTGATTCCTGAGCTTGTGCTCTTTCTACTGTATTACAGGTTAAATCTGTTAAACATGTTCTCTTCAAAAAAGGTTTCAGAGGTTTGTGCACGTGTGTGCGCATGTGTGTGTGTGTGAGCGATGGTATGGCAGACCATAAAAAGTCCAAGTCCTTTTTTTTTTTTTTTAAGATTTTATTTATTTATTTGTTAGAGAGAGAGAGAGAGAGAGAGAGCACAGGCAGACAGAGTGGTAGGCAGAGGCAGAAGCAGGCTCTCTGCTGAGCAAGGAGCCTGATGTGGGACTCGATCCCAGGACGCTGGGATCATGACCTGAGCCCAAGGCAGCTGCTTAACCAACTGAGCCACCCAGGCGTCCCAGTCCAAGTCCTTTTTATGAACAGATTCAGTTGAGTAAATTTGAGGAAAATGGATAGTGTTTTTCAAAAGACTAAGTTATAAGTAAAAGTAAAATCTAAGTAAAAGTAAATCTAAGACTGTGATTTCTGTGAAAAGACATTATTGGTTTGAAAGGGGATAAATGGCCTAATTTTTTCACTCTTGTAGGGCTTCAGGGCTTGCTCTCAGGACCTCAGGATCATGACCTGATCCAAAGGCAGATGCTTAACTGGCTGAGCCACCTAAGCACCTGTCAGTGGCTTTAAAAAAACATGTAGAATATTATCCCAAATCTCTTATTGGAAAAAGATAGGATGACATGCAGTGTTTTTTCCTTTGGTGTGAGGGGAGGGGCAGGGTCACTAAGGAATATGTCATTTGAATTTATATCAAAATAGATGACATAATATTTTCAAATCTAAATATTCCTGATTTTTTATTTTTTAAAAGATTTTTATTTATTTATTTGACAGAGAGAGATCACAAGTAGGCAGAGAGGCAGGCAGAGAGAGAGGAGGAAGCAGGCTCCCCGCTGAGCAGAGAGCCCGATGCGGGGTTCGATCTCAGGACTCTGGGATCATGACCTGAGCTGAAGGCAGAGGCTTTAACCCACTGAGCCACCTAGGCGCCCCTAATCCTGATTTTTTAAAGATTTTTATTTATTTGAGAGAGAGAGTGAGCAAGTGAGGGAGAGAATACCAGCAGGGTGAAGGGCCAAGGGAGAAGGAGAAGCAGACTCTCTGTTGAGCAGGGAGCCTGGTGTGGCCTTGTTGTGGCGCTTGATCCCGAGACTCCATCCCAAGACCCTGGAATCATGACCTGAGCAGAAGGCAGATGCTTAACCAACTGGGCCACCCAGGCATGCCTACATATTCCTGGTTTTGAATCAGGAGGATCACTAAATTATCTGCCCCTATAAATCTCCTTCCCTTGCCACTTCTATTTGTTCTTATGATTGCACTTTCCCATGAAGGGTAGTTCAGGATATAAACTTAATAAACTTAATGAAATGATTGCACTTTCCCATGAAGGGTAGCTCAGGATATAAACTTAATAAATAAACTAAGGATATAAACTTAATAAAGTACCTAAGATGGGCAGTTGAACTGCTTTGTTCATGGAAGAAGAAAACCAGTGTTGTAGGCAGCTAATCTTTCTCTGCAAAACTTGCTGCCCCTCATCAAACCTGAGACCTCCAAAAGCAACATGCTCAAACTGGGCTCTGAAGAGACCTCCTCAGTTTGGCAACGAAGTGGTCAAATCACCTTTTTGGTGATTTCCAACTACTTACATTAACTGCTCCCATCCATGTCTGCTCTGAGTCCCAGCTGCAGTTCTCTCCTTTATTATGGATCACTTTGCTACAGAGCAGAATCCCTGGTAGGCACTCTGTTCAAAGCCACCGCCGGCTGGGAGTTACAGAGCTTTATGATCTGGCATTGCTAGCTTGCCCTGTTCTTCCCAGCTGTTGATGCAGCACTAAGGGCAAAAGGTGACTAGGTCACTTCTACTCCACCTGCTTCTGTTGTTGTTTCTTTTAAATCCTCTTAAATAGACATTTAAGTGTGAACTTTGCAACCATGTCTTGGCCAAAGAACAACCTTAGAGGCAGCTGCAGCCTGTTCAAAGAAATGGCCTGGATGGGAACCCCAGACTCTTGATTTCTGTTCACGAGCTCTCACTAATCTGGCAGCCAGGTGGTTAGTGCCAGTGTTAAAGTGGAGGCTCATCACGGTGTTCCTTTGCCCAAAGGCAACAGGAGGTTAACAGCTGGAGCCACTGAAGCCTGAATTTCTCCTATCCAGGGACAAACTGGGAAGTCAGAAATTTCTCCTTGGTTGTGCTTGGGATGCTGAAGCTGGGATGAGCTTTAGAAATCCACTAGCCAGGGGCGCCTGGGTGGCTCAGTGGGTTAAAGCTGCTGCCTTCGGCTCGGGTCATGATCCCAGGGTCCTGGGATCGAGCCCTGCATCGGGCTCTCTGCTGGGCAGGGAGCCTGCTTCCTCCTCTCTCTCTCTCTGCCTGCCTCTCTGCCTACTTGTGATCTTTGTCTGTCAAATAAACAAATAAAATCTTTAAAAAAAAAAAAAAAAGAAATCCACTAGCCAGAAATCACAGAAGTTATCTTTAAACCAGACAGGTTGCTGTGCCACATATTACCCCTTTTTTAGTGAAAACTGAGATGATGTAGTGGCTATAAGCAAGGACAATGGAGCTAGTCTGCCTGGGTTTAATTCTTGGCTCCCCCACTTATTAGCTGTGTGACCTGGGATTAAACAGTGTTTCCATCTGTAACATAGGAATAATAGTATTATCTACCTCAGAGCGCTATTTCTGAAAGCCAGATGAGTCAATATCTGTAAAACACTTAGAATAGTGCCTGACAGAAAGAGCTACATAATCTTTATCTGTTATTAGTAGTATTAGTTACAAACCCAGCAGCAGCTCCTCAAATAACTTGTTGTGAACCTCAGTTCTTGGCATAACATTTGTAAGGTTTGCCATTATTGATCACCATTACTGCAATGGACTTAATGTTTCTGACCCCTCAAAATTGATATGTTGAAATACTAACCCCCATAGTGATGGTTTTAGGAGGTGGTCTTTGGGAGGTGGTTAAGTCTTGAGGGTAGAGCCCACTGCAATGGGAATAATGCCTTTATAAAAGGAACTCCAGAGAGCTCTCTTTCTGCCATGTCAGAACACAGCAAGCCATCTGCAGCCTGGAAGAAGACTCCCACCAGAACCTAACCATGATGGCACCCTGATCTTGCTTTTCCAGCCTCCAGAACTGTGAGTAATAAATTCTGTCATTTATAAGTCACTGAGTCTTTGGTACTTTGTTTGTGGTCGCCTGAACAGGCTAAGACAGTTGCCAATATTTTTGATCTACTAATAGTGAGCCCAGTTCTAAATAATATTTTACAGAATTTATCTTATTTAAGCTATATAAACCTCGATGAAATTGGTGCTATCACTATCTCCATTCTACATGAGAGGAAACTGAGGCTCAGGCAAGCTAAATACGATGCCAGGTTCACCAGGTAGTAAATGACAGAGCTGGGACTCACACCCAGTTGTGATTTTGAATATGAGCTGATACCATAATGGGTTGAGAGTTTAGAGACTAGTAAGATGGGGGTGAATTTATTTTGCATGTAGGAGGAATGTGAACCCTGGAGAACTGACCTTGGTAGATTAAATAGTCCCTCAAAGATACCGGGTCCTAATCCTGGAACCTGTGAACATTACTGCGTATGGTAAAAAGGACATTACATTGCAAGTGTGATTAAGTTAAGGGTCTTGAGATCAGGAGATTATCCTGAATTTTCCAGGTAGATTCTGAATGCAATCCTCTATTTCCTTATAAGAGACAGAGGCAGATTTGCACACAGAAGAGAAGAAGGCAATGTGATCACAGAGGTAGAGATCAAAAGGATGTGATCACAAGGAAGCCAAAAATATTAGCAGCCACCAGAAGTTGGAAGGGGTAAGGAACAGATTCTTCTCCTGAGGCACTCGATAGAGTACAGCGTTGGTGTCACCTTGATTTCCACCCAGTGATACTGATTTCAGACATTCGAAGTGTGAGAATAAATTTCTGTTGTTTTGGGACACCAAATTTGTGATAATTTATTGCAGCAGTCTCAGGAAACTAATACAGCTGACCCTTGAACAACAGGGCTTTGAACTATGCAGATCCACTTACATCAGATTTTTTTCAATAAATACACATATAATACTGCAAATGTATTTTCTCTTTGTTAACTTTTTTCTCTAACTTACTTTATTGTAAGAATACAGTATACAATACATACAACATACAAAATATATGTTAATGAACTGTTTATGTTATCGGTAAGGCTTTTGATCAACAGTAGGCTGTAGTAAAGTTTTGGGGGTGTCAAGTTACATTCAGATTTTTGACTGCATGGGGGAGGGAAGTGTTGAAGGTCCCAACCTCCCTGTTCAAGGGTAAGCTGTACAAATGGTAATTAACATTTGGATCTCTGCCTTTTTAAATATAATTCCAAGGGTGTGGATGTTGAATAAGGCTTTCTAGCACTGCACAGTTGTGCATAAATGAGGACAAAATCTTTTTTTTTTTTTCACTAAGAACAGTGGTTCCCAAATTTAGCTGAAAACTGGAATCACCTGGGAGATTAAAATTCCTGAATATCCAGCCACAATCCAGATCAATTACATCAGAATCTCTGGAGGTGGGACCAAGGCATGTATTCTTTTTAAGGTCCCAGGTGATTCCAGAGTGTAGCCATGTTTGGGAACCACTGAGTTAGAATTAAGAAGTGTCTCTATATCTGTGCTTGGACCTCTGCCTCTCATTCTGGGTTGGAATTTCTGTGTACCTTGCTAAGTGTCCTTATCTGGTTGCCATGTACTACCTCAAACTAAATATATCAGGAAGGAACAGAGCTTCTTCCATTCTCTCTGCAAACTTGTTACCTGTCCTGTGTACCCAGTGTGGGTACTGATGCCAGCAGCTTCTGTGTCATCTTGGCACCATGTGACACCTCAATCTCTTCTTCCCACCTCTCCCTCCAGCCCCAGACACACTTCTCCTAGCTGAGGACTTCAGGGGGTTTTGAGGTGCGGTGGAGGGGGCAAGTGGAACTCCAAATTGAAGCCTTCCCCACTGTCCTTTAGAGCTATTGCTTTTTTTTTTTTTTAAGATTTTATCCATTTATTTGACAGAGATCACAAGTAGGCAGAGAGGCAGGCAGAGAGGGGGAAGCAGGCTCCCTGCCGAGCAGAGAGCCCGATGTGGGGCTCAATCCCAGGACTCTGGGATCATGACCTGAGCCGAAGGCAGAAGCTTTACCCACTGAGCCACCCAGGTGCCCCTAGAGCTACTGCTTTTAAAAAAAATATCTGATTAATGAATTAAAGTTCTGTGAAAGATAGCATTGGAAAAATGGATTCTGCTTAAAAAGTGCAAAAAGAAATGAAAATAGTATAGCTGCATTACGCATTCTGTGTCTTAAACAGAAGACCTGTATTTTAATGGGAACTGTAATATGGGGAGATGCTTGGAATGATAAACTTAAACATAAACATAGCTTACTATGTCCGAGCAAACTGCAACAGGGAAGCTGTAGGCAGAGGTCCAGACACAAAAAAGAGAACTGTAAGAAGTCTGAAGGGGAAGGCATGGCATATCTTCAAAGCCAGAAGCTACTCCTTACTACAAAACTAGGAGACATTTCTTTCCTTTCACATACGAGTAAGCCACATTTCGTTAAGATTCAGACACTTGCCCAAGGTCACACAGCTAATAAATTGTGGCTTCTAGATTTGAATCTGGATCTTGCTCATCCCAAGACCCCAGGCTTAAACTCCTAGTTGATCTATTTTCATCCTCCCCAGTGTTTGTTAAATTTTAGTGTTAAATAAGAATGAACCTGGACTGTTAAAGATGCCCGTTCTGAGGCCCAGCTGCTGAGAGTTGATATAAAAGGTCCAAAGTGGGTCCAGGCGCCTGTGTTTTTTTAAACCAGCATCTGAGGTGATTCTTGTGTAAGCAGGATACAGGCCACACTCTGAAAAACCTGGCATATGATTTATGCAGGATTTGTGCATGGGCACGATGTCCTTTACCTCTATTTTTATTGCAGCATTATTTACAATAGCCAAGATAGGGAAGCAACACAAGTGTCCATGTATAGATGAGTGGATAAAGAAGGTGTGGTGTGTATATATACACAGTAGACTATTACTCAGCCATATAAAGAATGAAACATGGATGGACCTAGAGGTTATAATGCTAAGTGAAATAAGTCTATCAGAGAAAGACAAATACCATCTGATTTCACTCATGTGGAATTTAAGAAACAAAATAGACGAACCAAGAAAAAGACAAGAGAGAGAGAGAGAGAGAAATGAACAAAATAAACCAGACTCTTCAACGCAGAGCACAAACTGGTGGTTACCAGAGTGGGTTGGGTGGAGAGATGGGTGAAAGAGGTGATGGGGATTAAGAGTGTACTCATCTTGATGAGCACTGAGGAATAGATAGAATTGTTGAATCACTATATTGTATACCTGAAACTAACATAACATTGTATGTTAACTGTACTTCAAAAAAAGAAAAGATGCCCTTGGCTTCAAGGACCCGTTGAAATGTTGGAACAAGGAGGTTATGACCCTACTTTCCAGAAAGTGGCTTTTGGGCTTAGGCTGGCTACAGGGTTGGAGGACTGGGCTGCTGTTAGCTTTCCAGCAAGATCTTACCAAGGGCAGGAGTAGTTAGTTGCCTGGCCCATGGGAACACCTGGTTCCTCGTCAACCTCCTAAATCCTATAGATCTTACATTCATAGATGGGTGAAACAGTTTTAACATTGTCAAGAATGTCCAATTTTAAGGTCAGATTTTGCAAGAATAGCCAAATGCTGCTGCAGTGGCTGTCAGCCTTGTCCCCTTTGCAGCCTGCCTGGAAGAGAACATTATAGACTCACTTATCTGTTGATCTAGCTCTGAGCTACAGGATGCCTTCTGCTACCAAGGCTCATAATGGCAGCTTTGAAGTCCAGTGCAAGTGTGAATTTATTGTTTTGTAAAGACCAGGTTCCTGAACAGGTCATAAATTATCTTGTTAGACAAAGGCTTCTGGGGAAATGTAATGTGTTGAAATCCTTCAGTGGGTGATTATCCTGACACATTGCGGGCAGAGCAAATAACTGGCACTCAAACACCAAATCCAACAGCTGCCAAACTGCAGAGAAGTCACAGCTAGGCTAGCTTTGAAATCTTAGTTAACCTTTTTCCTAGGTGAGAAAGAGGAGAAAAAACGAGAGAATAGCAATTAAAAAAAAAAAAAGTGGCTTTACATTCCTGATCTTGTTTAGGAAAAGTCTGTTTGGGGAAACCAATGAAATCTAGCTGATTACTGTCAAAAGGATTTTGGTGGCATTATTCTCTTGGATTTCAAGAAGATTCCTTTTCATTTTTGGAGAATTGTCTTTTCTGTGCTCATACCTTTCCTATCTAAGTGGCCTTCCCAGAGTTATAACTGACATAATTAGGTCTTTGACACAGGTCACTGATTGGTCATTATCTGATGGTTCTTAGGGCCACCTCTCTTCTCTCTTGGCTTGGTATGAACTATCAGCCTCTATTAGGAACCTCATCATCCTGTCTTATCTCCTACAATAGAGTTTTTGCAATTTCTAGCTAGAGGGAAGGCCTTGAGTAGATTCTAAATGCAAACTGAAGATAAAATCAGATCAAAATTTGGTTTATGAGCTTTATAATATTTTAGAGTAATATTTTAAAATGTGCATTGCAGAGAATTTAGATAATACTGAAAATACACAGAAGAAAAACAAGAACTGTCCCAAAGCCCATCATCCAGAAGAGCCATAATTCGCATTTTGGCTTAAAAATAGGCTTACACTGAATGTACTGCTTTGTAACCTGCTTTTCCACACAGCAGACATCACAGTCATTTGTTTATGTCACTGACGATTTATGTACAGCATCTTTTCCAATGACTACAAAGTCGATCTACTCCTAAGTTTGTTGGTTAGAAGATGGTGCTAGTATTCCCCAAATATTTATTTGGGTAAGGGAAGATAATTGCCTTCTCTGTGGGGAAAGAGCATCATTCATTTGTTCAGTAAATATTTATTGAGTACTTAATATGTTTCAGACACTCTCCAGGATGCTAGGGATACAACCTGAATAGTACAGATGAAAATCCCTGTCCTACTAAAGCTCTGTGGAGTGTAAGAGAGTACACTTTTAAAAAAATTGCTGAGCTCCTTTAAATATTGAGGATTATGGTTGTATACACCAAACACCCATCAAACAAAGGCCACCGATAGTATATAAAATCTTCAGGAATTAACGTTAGTCACTATAGAATGTCGTGTTTTTAATTTGCCCTCTATTTAGCACAGGACCTGGTACATAATAAGTGCTCAATAAATACTGGTTTAATGAATTTATGAGTAGGTATCTCTCACATATTTGAAGTTGGTTTGCTTTTCAAAAGTTTAGGACTTCTTCCTGGCCTTCAGGAAGGAAAATAAAAGCTAAATGCTATGGTGGCTCTTGTAGCCTTGGACATTTGTCCACAAAGGAGAGGAAAGGGGAGGACAAATTAAATCAGATAGCCTTGTCAAAAATTGCCTCTAAGCCTGAGTTTTCTCCCCTTGGGCAGAGTGATATGCTTAAGTTCTAGAGACCTTCATATCATGGCATTGCACCATGCCCTCTGGAAAGGAGGGGGCTGGGTCAGCTCTACATTGTTCAGACATTTTCAGGCAAGGAAAGAGAATCAGCTTATTAATCTCTGCAGCAAAGGAAACAGTTCTTTGCAGAGAATTGTGGGCTTTGGGGAATGCATTAAAGTATGTGCTGTCCCAGAGCAAGACATAGGCTTGATGTATGTGGTATTCAGAGACTCAGAAACTGGAAAAAAACAGAGATTAGATCAAGTTCTTTTCACCTATTTGATTTGTGTCTGATGCCTACATTTTGACAGATAATTAGCAGGTCATATAGAGTACCTGGAAGGCACTGAAATATTACAACTTACGGGTAGCCAGCTCCAGATGGTAGACTATATGTTAAGAGTCATCCCGAAGTTGGAGTGCCAGATCTCTGACACTTGGAAAAAATGATCATAGAAGATGTTTGAATTTGCTTTAAGGCAGGACCTAATAAATACGTGTGCATTGTGGGAACTGAAGCAGTAAATCTGTTATTTTTGCTAAGAACTAGCAAACTCTGAGAACAGAATGGGGTGAGATGAAGGGTCTGCTGAATTAGAAAGGTTGGAATAAAATATGTAAATGTCACTGAAAGAAATGTTAATTAAGCAGAGCTGGTTTCTGTAGGTGAGGGGTTTTTGGCCTCCAGAAGGCATGTAGAAAAGAGGGCTAGTGGTTTGATGGTCAAGATTTCTTTTATAGAAGAGGAAGACCAACCAAGAGTTGGTTTCAGGTCTTTTATGTCTGATCTCTCTTGACTTTTGTACAACATTGGGCAACAATAATCAACTTCTGTGCAGAAAAGGGGAGTAGAGCCTGAGTCCCACAGTTGGAATTCAGGCCTAGGGCTTGTGCTGCAGACCTTTTATTCTGTACCCAGCTCTTGGAGGGCAGACCCTAGCCCCACAGGCCCGGGTTTAACCCTGGGGCTTTGCTACTTAATTGCACTATTACCTGGGCAAGTTACTCACCTCTCAGTTTGACAAGGAAGACTTCAAGGGAAATGTTCTCTTCTGAATAGAAACCCACAGATGATGATTAGGAAGGTAGACTTTCTTCAGATGAAATGACTTTTAGAAATTCTATTCCTGTTTAAACTGTTTAAACTTGTAGGAATGCGTATGGACTTTAGGCCTCCTTGTACCTACCCATGTAGCTGTTTCACAAACATCTCAAATTCACTGTGTTGGGAACATTCCCCACACACATCATAAATACATCTGGGACCTCTAGTGCCATCCACTGCCATCTCCACATGCGGTTAGACCGCAAGCTCCAGGATAGTCATGGTGTTGACTCCATTCATCACTGAACTCGCGGTGCCTGGCACAGTGCCTGACATATTGCCAGCATTCTGTGTTTGCTTCATGAATGAAGGATTGTCTCTGTTATGCCCAGATCATAAGACCACCACCAAAAAGATCACCGAGAGCCAGACGTTCCGAAATGCAAAAGCAAGGCTTTATTCAGGCGGGCTGCAGCTCGGACCTCGTCCTACACACCGACGCAGCGGAGTCCAGGAGGAGGCCCCTGCTGGAATTTTACAGAGATTATATAGACAATTTTACATGCAAAAAGTACATAGTCACATAGTTACATGTGTAGGTGACCTTGAAAATGATTGGTGTCTGAGGTGACTTAAGCTGTGTTGTCCGAGGAGGGTTGGTCAGTTAGGAAAAACTGCTGACAGGGAGTTTTCCTTACTGGTTGTTTTTCTACCCTTTGTTAGCATATAGGGCAATAACCCTGATTGGCTCGCACTTGGTCCCTCGTTTACATATGGAGAATCACCCTCTATTTGTTCATGTCCGATTCCCTATTTGCATATGTAGTAACCATTTCTATTGGCTCTTGTCCCATCCTTTATTTGCATATGTAGTAACCATTTCTATTGGCTCTTGTCCCATCCTTTATTTGCATGTGTGGGAACCGCTTTGGAATGTCTTCAGCTTAATGTAAATAGCAAAAGGGCTGCCGCCTTGAATGGCGTCACTTTGGCCCTTCAGTCTCCTCCTTCTGTCTTTAGGTTCTCCTTTCTCTAGGATCTCAACACACTATCACAGAACTGAAATATGAATCCCATGTATTACCTCCTTAAATATCTTAGATGGCACCCTATTGTAGGAAAGAAAATGTGTGGAGACCCTCCCAATATGAACTCCTCTTTCCTTCCTAACCTCATCTTGTGCTGCTCCTCTTAGTCCTTCTCTGAGCTCCAGCTGAATAGAAAGAGCCCAGTGTTCCCCCAGCCTTTACACCTCCATGCTTTCCTGCATTTCTCATTCAGACTAGAGACCAATTTGTGAGGAACAAGAAGATGCCTATTCACAGGGCATCTGGGTAGCTCAGTTGGTTGGGTGACTGCTTTTGGCTCAGGCCATGAAGTCGGAGTCCTAGGATCAAGTCCCACATCAGGCTCCAGGCTCCATGGGGAGTCTGCTTCTCCATCTGACCTTCTCCCCTCTCATGCTCTTTCTCACTCTCTCTCTGTCAAATAAATAAATAAAATCTTAAAAAAAAAAGCCTATCCACACCCCTCCGGGATTGGGGGTGGGGAAGCCCTGAGAGTTTCTCAGTGATGGTTAGCATCAAAATCATGTTAGCCTCTGTATTTTTTTAGATGGGATGGTCATGCAGATGGGCTGTGGGGAGATACATTTGTCAAGAGGGAAATATTCATTTATTTGAGTAGACCTGTCAAGGTTACCTTTAAAGATAAATGGAACTTTTACTGTTAGGGAAAAAAACCTTAAATACAATCACTGTGCTGGAATATCTATACATGTAGGAAGCTCATATTCTGCCTCAGTCCTATCTTATCTGGGGACAGAAACAGTTTTGGAACCAGTTATAGTTCTGTTCCTCAAGGAGGGGCATATGTTGAGGTGACTTGGGGATGGGAGTAGTGTGGTTAAGAGGGTGACTGGGAGAGCTTCTTCAGGAAACTTCTGGAAGAGAGTTGGAGAATTCCAGGAAGAAGAGTGAATGGAGTTAGGAGGCCTAAACTCTGCTCAGGTCTTAGTATTCTGGCTTGTCATCCACCTTGAGATGGGATCTCAGGTTTATGGGCACTTTGTGAGAACAACCAGAGGCAAAATTTATTTTCCATGGCACCAGAACATGTGCCTTCCAACTTCTGATCAGCCCTCTCCCACTATGGAAGGACAAAAACAAAATACTGCCTTCCCTCCCACCCCAACCCTTTTACTTCCTTCTTTTCTCCTCCTTGCTCCACCAAAAACTGTTTTCTACTTCAACAGGCCTATTAGCTGAGCCAAAAATGTAAAAACTTCATTTTGTCCCTTTCTCAACTTAGGGACTCTTTTCCTAAAATTCTAAGAAGAGGAGTTTTGTGGATTTATAGAGAAAACCTGAGCTCTCCAAAGAAGTGAGGTTATGAGCTAAATTCTTGGGGAATTTTGGACTCCTTCCTCATCATAAAGACTATGTTTCTCTCAGGTTCTGAGTGAATTGGTCCTGTCTATATGTTCTTACCCTTGAAAGTTAATTTTGCATTTTCCAGTTTCTTGGTGCAGTTCATAACTCCTCTTAAGACTGGCCTTTCATTTCTCTTGCTCTCCCTTGGGCCTCTGGATGTCAGTGAGCAAAGTCTAACGATGACTCGTCTTTTGAGAATGCAAGTCCCTGTGGGTATCTAGCAGGTAAAGAGGAGGTCATGGAAGCAGCGGCATGGTCGTTTAGTCAATATTTCCTTTTGAAGATTTGGAAGGCCTAGCTCACCACCCTGCCTCTGCTTGACAAATGATGAAGATAATGAAAGTGAAGGTGCATAGCGGAACAGCCAAGGCAGTCTGGGCACGTCTCTCATCACCACCTGTTTGGTGAGCTTGTGTTTATTCCCTGCCTTTGAAGGGCTGGCAGGCTGTGTGGCCTGAGCCTGCGAACACCCAAATCCTGGAGCAAAGAGAGGTTGGAAGACAGATGAAGGGAATGCTTTCAAACAATATTGCTTTCTCTAATTAGTGCAGACAGAGAGCCCCCCGAGGAGCTTCAGGTGACCTTAGCCTTGCAAAGCTCAGGTATTTCTCAGAACCGACAGGGGCTGGAAACCTTTTCACTTTGCACAGACTGGTCTGGGAATCTTGAAAGAATCCGTTTTCTTTCGACCCGCAATGCTTCTGGGTGTGCATGTGGTGGGTCGGGGGTGGGGTGAAAGATTCTCTAAGACATCTATTCTCATTGTTCTTTTGGTTGTGATAAGTTCCATGCACAGAAAAGTCTGCATTCCTAGGTCCTTCTGTTTGAGGGTCTATTTGAGACTTGACTAGGAAGCCCCAGGCTGCCCTGTGGACGACCTCTTCTGATCATGCCCTGAAAGTTTATGCTTCTCCTTCTTTATCTTTGCATACTGTGGAGGAGAAATTGTAATAATGCTTACTGTTGGCCAAGGCCTTTTTTATGCTTAGAGTTTTGGAAGACAATAATTATCATCACTTCTGAAGAGAAAACTCAGTTTTACAGAGGCAGCAACATTCCAAAGCCCTGTAGCAGGTATCTCATAGAGTTTAGGATTTGCACCCAAGCCTATCTAGCTCTCAGCTACCACACCATCCTGCCTCCCTTGAGAAAGGGATGGTTGATATGTGATGTGTTTGGTACAAAGCAGCCTCCTGAAATCAGCTTTGCAGAAAAGAGCAGCAGGGGCCAAACAGTGTACATTTCATAGTGGCTATTTGAAAGCTCAGGACTGGCATATTGGCAGAGCTGTACCACATTAGGTGTCTGACATGTCAGATCCTAGTTGGACTATACCATCTCTGACCATAAGAGCTTGAGAAAAGCACCTGGACTTTCTGCTCTGATTTCCTCATCCAGCAAATAATACCTGTCCTTTCCATCTTGCAAAATGGTTCTGAAGGAGTTTTGTGGACTAAAAAGGACTTTATGAACATAAAGGCCTCCTGGGCGAGGCATTTTTCAAAAAAGAGCTGTAAGTACAGGAATATTTTAGGCATATTTTATTTTTTCATGATAGGTCACTGATGTGTTTTTTGATTTGTTAAACCTTCACAGTCTCACCTTCAAAATCACAGTCCAGTAAGATCCTGGGCCTCTTTATGTCTTAGTTACAACAAATAAAAGAATACCAATCCTCTGTACTTGTTAGAAAATGAAACTTCCTTGAAAGTCTTGTCTTCGTGGGTATTCTGGCTCAAATGCTTCTCAGTCTGGTTAGATTAAAAAAAAATTTAATATGACCTTCTTCTGTGTTGTTTATTGGCCAATATGTTTCATGCCTCATTTGCTCTCAAATTCATATTTTTATTCATCAGAGTATTTGTTCTGCCTCTGTGTGTATGTGTGTATATGCTCTGACTACACAGTCACTAAAAACCTATGCTCTTTAAACACTGGTCAGATGATAGAATATTTATTTTTTACCTTGTCAAGTTACATGATTTCTGTACATTATTTTAAAAACAAAAGAACAAAGCAAAAACAATAAAGAATTTTGTGTCAAATAAGCAGCCTCTGACATGCCCAAGGTGTGGGGGTCAGATTCTACTCCATGCATACCTTTTAATTACATGCAGCCTAAATTGGGGTTGCCGTCCCTGACCTGGATCCTCAGACCTGTTATCATGCACTCTGATGGGTGCCATCCACCAGTGTCCATCCTTCATTTGAGTCCATAATTCTGTCTTGCCCTCCCAGCAGGCAAGGGAGCTGGAGCCAGGCTGGTTTCCTTGCAATTACTGAACAGCAAGAGCCCATAATTATGAAATTCTTAAGGAGGATCCCCCTTTTAGCAAGTTCATCTTCTCTCCATCTTCTTGGTAATTTCATACCTATAATCACATCTCACTGGGTTTGAAAATTTTATTAATGTTCATTGGCAGTCTTTTTCATAGACTTTAAATTGTTATGAACTTTAAAAAATGTTAACCTCAAGAATAGATCACTAAGTTAATCCTAGTTCTCTTATTTTCTTTATTCTTTTATTCCCCATTCTGATTCCCTAGCATGCTTTCACAGGTTACCATTTCAGTGTGTTTATACCATGTGTGTGTTTGCATGTGTGTATGAGATTATTTTTTTGTAAATGGCTATGAGCTTTCATCATTGATTTTTTTCTGCCTCTGTGCCCAACTATCAGGAGCTTTCAGTTCACCATGGACATGTTTCTGTTCTTTGGCAAATGAATAACATGTGTATACATATAAGTCTGCCATTTTCACCTAGAAATGTGGCCAGAGTTCTTAGAAATTCTGTCTCAATGATTCTTTCTTTTACTCACATCTCTTGAGAACTCAACTACCTGATACAATCTTAACCTTTGAAAGGTACTTCCTGTGATTATCTCTTCTTTGAGGAGGAGGGGAATGATGCCAAGATGTGATGGAACTGAGTGGTAGAGGGAACTGAGTGATGGTAGATGGGTGGTAGATGAGACACCTAGGTCTGACGTTAGGTCAGCTACTAGGCATGAGCTCTTGAGAAATTTACATAAACCACCAAGCCTCAGTTTTTTAATTTTTTTATTTTTTCAATGGTTTTTATTTTTATTTTTTTTGACTGAGAGAGGGGACAGAAGCAGGGGGAGTGGGAGAGGGAGAAGCAGGATTCCCACTGAGCAGGGAGCCCGATGCAGGGCTTGATCCCAGCACCCTGGGATCATAACCTGAGTCAAAGGCAGAGGCTTAACCAACTGAGCCAGCCAGGTGCCCCCCTCAGTTTTTTAATCTGTAAAATGGACATAGTACCCATGTTATAGCATTGAGTTACAGTTAAATGAAATAATATATTGACAAGTACCGAACTCAATGCCTGGCATATATGAAGCATCCAGTAGGTGCTGGTTGAATCCAAACGTCTTTCTTGAATAATTTGAAGTTTCCTCCTGAATCCAAGCAGCAGGGAGGAACCCCTTATCTGAGAGGACAGGAAAAGAAATGTGTGAATTACTGCAAAGGGCTTATTGTATTTGCCTAAAGAGGAAGGCAGAGATTCAGGGGATAGCCATTAGCCTTTACAGAGCTAGTTAACAGAGGTGGGTTGTTCAGGAAAGCAGAAACAACATAAGATATCTATATATTTCTAATCTAGTTCTTCTCTGTTTCTCAAATGAAAATACAGTGGCTGTCTCTGAACTGGGAGTTGAGAGCTTGACTCCTAAAATTTAGCTATGAGCCTTAGTTTTCTTCACCAGTCAGAAAGTAGAGGGACCAGTATTTCTCAGCGGGGCAGTGCATTTCTTCACTGCATATGACAGGCCCTGGACTGGGGAACAACAGAAGCCCTAGTCATTGTTAGGCCAGCCTCTGGCCCCATTCAGCATTTTCTTGAGGGAAGCTCCCAAGTCTCCAGGGGCCCTTCTGGAGCTGGCTCTCAATGAGTCCATGTTACTCACCCAGAGTGGGTAAGAAAGCATTGTTATGTTGGCAGGAATAAATGGTCATTTCATTTATTCAGTTCCAAATTGCCTTCATGAGAGAACAAATTGATTGGAAGACCCTATAAACCGGTTAAACAGTGGCCAGAGCAGACTGCATTCTGTCTCTGAACTCAGCTTTATCCTCTGCATTTGAGAAAAAAAACCATGCACCCCACACCATTCTGGTAGGACTGAAATGGGCTGGCATTCACTAAGGCAAAAACACAGTGTCTGACTTCTCGTATGTTCAATATAATTTTTTAAAGGGAGGTTATTATAAGGCACCCAATATGACAAATTTTTTTGGATAATAACACCTGTATCTACATGCATCATTTACATGCATTGGCTTCTCTTCATGACATAGAAAATGGTCCCAGTCTCCCC
>RCUC01144619.1:0-53056 GCA_003697995.1 Taxidea taxus jeffersonii | reverse complement strand
GGGGGTGTGTGTGTGTGCCCTTAGGGCTGTCAGAGGTTCAGCTGACCACCCCATCCCAGCTGCAGTGGGCCACCCTCAGCCTGGGAGGCTACAGCAGGATGGGAGAACAGGGGCAGGTTCAAAGCTTTGCTAGCTTCATTTGTCCTGACACTGTTGCTGGTTAGCATCAAAGCTAAAATACAGAACCATTTTCTTGGCAGTGAACCCCATCTCATCCTGAAGTAAGAAGGGGAATGTTTCTGCCCACTGGTCATCAAATCCTAGGCTCCTCATTGTGGCACAGATTTCAGGTATGAACTGTGGAAGGAGAATATTTATTTGTGTGTGTATATATACATAATCTAAGTGATTAGGGTTATTTGTATTTTCTTATTTTAAATGTAGTCATATTGTTTTGCTTTCCTCTTTTTTATGATGCCTTCTATTTATGGCAGTTGAATGCAGTTTTTTTGTGTATGACAATAAGGTCCTTAATTTTTTATCTAAATAAGAGTCGATTTAAAGAAAAAAGTGACACAGGTATATGCATATGACAAAAATTATGAAGCACTATTGAAATAAGTCAGATTAGTCTTTAGTGGAATAGGGATTGTTGACCAAGATGTGGCTTGGCCTGAGTGAAGTCGGGAGTCAGGCAGCATGCTCTACAATGCCTGGACACTGTCTGCAAAATGTTATAGAAAGTGGGTTTTCTTTTTAAGATTTTATTTATTTATTTGACAGAGATCACAAGTAGGCAGAGAGGCAGGCAGAGAGAGAGGAAAGGAGGCAGGCTCCCCGCTGAGCAGAGACACCCCCCCCCCCCCCCGATTTGGGGCTCTATCCCAGGACCCTGGGATCATGACCTGAGCCGAAGGCAGAGGCTTTAACCCACTGAGCCACCCAGGCGCCCCAAAGGTGGGTTTTCTTTAGGAGAGATCAGACTTTTCCTCAAATTGTTAATCTGTGACCCAAACATGATCACAACCTTGACAAACTACTAGTTATTCAGCTTTTTGCCGATTCCATTACTCACCAAGGAATCTCCAGATTCCTCGTTTACTAATAATTCTAATTACAGGTCCCTTAACTAAACTAGGGCAATGTTCTGGACAGGAGATTCACGAGGTCTGGTTACAGGAATACAGGCCTCACTTAAGATGAATAAACAGACATCTGGCTTCCAAATTAATCTCATGAATTTTATCAGCATGAACCTATCTCATTTTACTCTGACCCAAGTTTTTCAACTTAAAACAAGGACAGCAGACATTGGATGTGCAATGTGTCTTTCCTGGTTGACTGCCCCCTCTCTGAGGGCAGGGCCTACCACAGGGCCGGCCACAGGTAGACAGGATGGAGAGAAGAGGAAACAAAAGCTATTTCCCCACAGGAGGGGAGGGGCAGTAGCCATATATACGGTGTGACACACACACAGAGGGGACAACATCCCTGTGTGGTGGCATTTCCGTAGGTTACCGAGATGCACAAAGACTTAACCAAAAAGTGAACAGCAGCATTGTTTTTAATGAATTTTAGTCCAGAATACAGAGGAAGGCACTAGCTGTTGCCCAACCTGTTAGTACAAGTATAAACAATGGCTTTTTAGCCCCATAAACGCCAAGTTATAGAAGTCTATCAGATGGACAGATAAGACATTTGAATCTGGTTTTGAAAAACCAGCCTGAAAACCAGCAGTACTGCTGAAATGTAAAAAGCTTTCCCGCACTCTTTGCCCCACCCCCACTCCTATGTAGCAGTTCAGGTTCTGAGACTTTCTTGATCAAGAGCTTTTGTGAGAAAATTTCTCTCTCCAGACTTTTAGTGTGCAAGGGTCATTTTTCTTGATTTTGCTGCTGATGTCCTTGACCTCCGCTGCTGGAGGAATCGGCACAGTTCTTCAGGAGTTCTTCTGAGGCACTTTGACTGTGACCTGTAAGAAGAGTACAGAGCGGCTGTTCAATCTTCATGCTTCCCTGTGATCCGTGGGCACTCTCAGCGGGGGTGCTGCCTGAGCACAACCGCTTCCTTCACTTCTGATAGCTTGACAGACAACTGGCCAATCCCAGGGACATCGCCAGGACCCTGTTCTGCATGAGAACACTCTCTGCCTCCCCTTAACCCAGTCATTTTTTTATTTTTAGGGGGCAGAAGAGGGCGGGATCGCTATGGCATCTAGTAGGGAGAAGTCAGGAATGCTGCCCATGGAATGTCCCACGGTGCACAGGACAAACCCCACAACAAAGAATTACACAACTCCAAATGTCGATAGTGCTGAGCTTGAGCGACCCTGACCTACATCTGTACTTTCCTCCAAAAGAATCAAAGGAAAAAAAATAACATGCTGATAGTTCACGGATATCTCAGTGTGTTAAGTGGGAAGATTCCAGACTTAGGTGCAATTGGGGTTCAATCCCAGCTTTACCCCCTATAGGGCAAAGGCTTCACCTCTGTGTGACAGAATCTCCTTCCTGAGCCAGTTGTGAGCACTGATTGAGATAACCTGCATAAGGAAGTCTAGCAGATTCTGGACAAATAAAGCTCTCTGTAAGGATGAGTTCAAAAGAAGACATCTCTTCATTAGTCCCCCGTGCAAACTGGATCTCTCTTCTGAAAAGTTTTTAATCCTTTTTTTTTTTTTTAAGATTTTATTTATTTATTTGACAGGGAACACAGCGAGAGAGGGCACACAGCAGGGGGAGTGGGAGAGGGAGAAGCAGGCTTCCTGCCCAGCATGGAGCCCGAGGCAGGGCTCATTCTCAGGACCCTGGAATCATAACCTGAGCCAAAGGCAGACACTTAACAACTGAACCACCCAGGCGCCCCTTTAATCGTATTTTTGTCAGGATTATCACTCAAGTTCCCCAAACTCAAAATACAGGCATCTTTAGCATCATGCGCACAAAGCACGGTGCCCTGCACGGAGCTGAAGCAGCTGTGCCTCCTTTGCCTGCAGCCTCCATCCTCTAGCCATCAGGTCCTGCCACTTCTTTTTTTTCAAAGCTTCTTCCCATTCACCCCAACATCCCAGTGCCCAAGGCCTCCAGCATCAGCAACTTACACACTTGGATTCCTACACAAACCACCTCAACTCAAGCCTCCTCTTTTCGGGCTCTCCCTACTGCCCTCCAAGCAATCCTGCTACTGTGACTCCTGGGGCTCGGTCCTAGCACCACCCCCCTACACCGGGCCTAAATAATCTTATCACTATTTTGATGAACAGTTACAGGCCAGTGTCATGGTCAAATCTGGGTCTTGCCTCTTGTATGGGACAATTTATTTATTTATTATTATTATTATTATTTTTAAAGATTTTATTCATTTATTAGACAGAGAGAGAAAGAGATCACAAGTAGGCAGAGAGTCGGTGGGGGGGAGACTCCCTGCGGAGCAGAGAGCCCGATGTAGGGCTCGATCCTAGGACCCGAGATCATGACCCAAGCTGAAAGCAGAGGCCCAACCCACTGAGCCACCCAGGCGCCCCTATTTATTTTTTTAAAAAGATTTTACTTATTTGAGAGAGAGTGGGAGCACCATGAGCAGGGGCAGAGGGAAAGGGAGAAATGGACTTCCCTGCTGAGCAGGGAGCTGGACATAGGGCTTGATCAATCCTGGGACCATGAACCAAGCCGAAGGCAGAGGCTTAACCAACTGAGCCACCCAGGCACCCCTGGACAGTTTTAAATAAACAAGCAAACAGGTTTATGTTAGTCCAACGAGCTTCTTGAGAACACAGGTTGTGGCTTACCAGATTACTAAATGAAGTGCCCATCCGCTCTTCTCACCCTGCTCCTCCTGGCTGGTTTGCATGCCCTGAGCCTTCTCTTTCCCAATCCTGGGGAAGTCCAACTCCACCGTTACTCTTTTCCTTAAATATCACTTGTGAGTTTATTGCCTGGTTAAACTGTAATTAGTGTCCCTTGTAGAAGAAACCATTTTCACTTTGGTGCCTTTCTTTCCTATCTTTTCCATAGTTTTAAATAAAGGTACCTAAGTATATATTTATGTATATATAGCCTTTACATTGGGCTTATACTGCATGTGTGGCTTTGTATCCTGTCTTTTCACTTTATTTATTTATTTTTTAAAGATTTTATTTATTTATTTGACAGACAGGTCACAAACAGGCAGAGAGGCAGGCAGAGAGAGAGGAAGAAGCAGGCCTCCGGCCGAGTGGAGAGCCCGATGGAGGGCTCGATCCCAGGACCCGAGATCATGACCCGAGCCGAAGGCAGAGGCTTTAATCTACTGAGCCACCCAGGCACCCCATGTCTGTCTTTTCACTTTAAAGGATGATGATCTTCCATGTCAAATATCCTACAAAAGTATTTTTAAAGGATTTATTTATTTATTTATTTGAGAGCAGGAGAGAGCTGAGCCAGCCCACATGGGGGACGGCGGGTAGAGGGAGAGAGAGAGAACCCTCAAGCCAACTCTGCACTGAGCACGCAGCCCTACGCTGGGCTCCATCTCACAGCCCTGAGATCATGACCTGGGCCTAAACCATGATCTGGGTGTTCCATAATTTATTGGGCATTTATGTTACATTTGACTTTGAGAGATCATGCTGTGATCTCCATCTTTGAGAGACCATGCCATAATGAACAGTTATGGAATATCACTTTCTTTGTACTTCTGATTCATCCTTCAGGCTATATTCCTATCACTGACATTACGAAATCAAAGGATATTGGTATATTTATGGCCTTTGGTCTCTAATGCCTCACAGCTTGATTCTTTTTTTTTTTTTTAAGATTTTTATTTATTTGACAGACAGAGATCACAAGTAGGCAGAGAGGCAGGCAGAGAGAGAGAGAGGAGGAAGCAGGCCCCATGCGGCGCAAAGAGCTGGATGCGGGGTTCGATCCCAGGACCCTGGGATCATGACCTGAGCCGAAGGCAGAGGCTTTAACCCACTGAGCCACCCAGGCGCCCCTCACAGCTTTATTCTTATTAGAAGCTTTTCCCTACTGCTTCGGCCCACTAGGATCTGTCCTTCCTCTCAAGTCTTACAGAACTTGGTGTGTAACAGCCTAGCAAAGGAGTGTGTAGGCGTAGTGATGGCCAGGTGCCAAGTATTTCTCATGAGACAGAACAGAGACTGGGTCCTCACCCTTTTCTGTGGCTTAAAACAAGAAATTAGTAATAAGTGCTGATGGGAGTCCAGCACCAGAGAGAGCTGAGAAGGTGCCCCTACTCACCGTTTTCACTTCGGTGTATGCCTGCAGCCCATACTCGCCCAGCTCCCGGCCGCTCCCAGACATCTTGTAGCCACCGAACGGGGACTGGGCCCCAAACACATCATAGCAGTTGACCCTGTAATTTGAAACAAGATTTCAGAAGTAACTTATAGGAGATAGGGTGTCATACCCCTCCGACCTCCTGAATGGCTCTAAAATATTACTGAGGAAAAATAGATGGGTAACCAGCCATGTAGGAGCCAAAAAGCAAACCACATGAAATAAAGCTGTTAAGTCATCACCCCTCATGATGTGGTCACAGATGAATGTTAGTAACAGGGTGCACCACATCAGAGCTTCCTGTTTGAATGAATCGTTTGTGCTAACCAGGTACTTTTTTTGGCCATTTTTAAAAATTATTAAATTTTTAAAAAATTTATTTGAGAGCACTAGAGCACAAAGGGAGAGTGAGAGGGTGAAGGAGACTCCCCATTGAGCAGAGAGCCTGATGTGGGACTTGATCATAGGTCCCTGAGATCATGACCTGAGCTGAAGGCAGACACTTAACTGGCTGGCTGAGCCACCCAGGCGCCCTTAAAAATTATTAAACTTTATGGGGTGCCTGGGTGGCTCAGTGGGTTAAAGCCTCTGCCTTCAGCTTAGGTCATGATCCTGGGGTCCTGGGATCGAGCCCCGCGTCGGGCTCTCTGCTTGGCGGGGAACCTGCTTCCCCCCCTCTCTGCCTGCCTCTCTGCCTACTTGTGATCTGTCAAATAAATAAATAACATCTTTAAAAAATTATTAAACTTTAACTGAATTTGAAATTCACTTTCAGGTGCACAGTTGAGTGGATATAGCAGATTCAGTATGGTACAATCATCACCTCCATCTAATTCCAGAACATTTCTATCCCCCCATATAGAACTCTGCCCAATAAGCAGTATACCCAATACTTTGTATTAGGTATACCCAATAAATATCCCTCCTCTCCTAGCCCCTGGAAGCCTCTAATCTACCTTCTGTCTTTATGGATTTGTCTATTCTGGACATTTCATATAAATGGAATCACACAGCATGTAGCCTTTTGTGTCTGGCTTCTTTCACTCAGTATCATACTGTCAAGGTTCATCTGTGTTTGTAGAATGTATCAGCACTTTATTCCTTTTTATGGCTGAATGATATTCCAGTGACAGACCACATTTTGTTTTATCCATTCATCAACTGATGGACATTTATTTTTTTATTTCTTTTTTTTTTTTTTAAGATTTTATGTATTTATTTGACAGAGATCACAAGTAGGCAGAGAGGCAGGCAGAGAGAGAGAGGAGGAAGCAGGCTCCCTGCGGAGGAGAAAGCCTGACTCGGGGCTCGATCCCAGGACCCTGGGATCATGACCTGAGCCGAAGGCAGAGGCTTTAACCCACTGAGCCACCCAGGCGCCCTAACTGATGGGACATTTAGGTCGTCTCCACCTTTTGGATATTGTCAATAACCTGGTATGAACATTCAGGCACACTTTTTTGGGTAGATGTAGGTTTTTATTTCTCTTGGGTGTATATACCTAGGAGTAGAATTGCTGGTCCTATGGTAATTCTACATTTAACTTGCTGAGGAGCTGCCAGACTATTACCCATGATGGCTCCAACATTTTACATTCCCACCAGCAACATGTAAAGGTTCAAATTTCTCCACATCCCTCATCAATACCTGGTATATTGTTTTGTTTTGTTCTTATTTTTTATTTATTTTTTTTAAAGATTTATTTATTTATTTGACAGAGAGAGACAGAGAGAGATCACAAGTAGGCAGAGAGCCAGGCAGAAAGAGAGGAAGGGAAGCAGGCTCCCTGCTGAGCAGAAAGCCCGATGCGGGGCTCGATCCCAGGACCCTGAGATCATGACCTGAGCTGAAAGCAGAGGCTTAACCCACTGCGCCACCCAGGCGCCCCTTGTTTTTAAATTACAGCCATCCTAGGGTGGGTGAAGTAGGTGCTAAGCTCATAAGACCAGTATTACACATAGCTGTAGACCTTTAGCTCTGGTCTCCTGCCCTTGTTCACTTGGTAAGGAGCCCCCATCCCAGTCATCCATCTGCTTGCCCGAGAACAAAGCTGCATGGGCATATGTACTGGAGGGAAGTTTAATCTCCTACAGGAGAGGAGATGGGAAATCTCTGTCTGCTATACCACACACTGACCCAGGAGGAACTGAGACCACACCCCAAATTTTGGGGTGTGAGCACCAGATTCCAGAAGACCCTGACTTGGGGATCCCTGCGTAGGCTGTGAGGGGTTGCCAGGAGGCTCTTACCACACAGTGCCTGCCTGGAGGGCTTGGGACAGATAATTGGCCTTGTCCAAGTCCTTGGTGAAGACAGCTGCAGCCAACCCATACTTGGAATTGTTGGCTCTCCCAATGACTTCCTCTATGGTCTTGAACTTCAGGATCTGCATCACTGGCCCAAAGATCTGTGGTAAGAGAGTGCACAGTTGGGAGGGTATAGCAGACACGGAAACCACCTGCCATCTAGCTTTCATGGTGCTGAGCAGACATTCCAGACATAGCCTAAGAGTTCCATAGGGAGACAACAGCTCCCAAGCTCAATGAAACACAAAGGGAAGGAAGCTAATAGAGATCAGTTACATTCTATATGCCACGTATTTACATAGCTGGTCTTATTTCTGAACAATCCTGCAAGGTAGGGGCTTCTGGCATGTTGTTACACATAGATTTAGTTTCAGAGAATTTACACCAGTTTTTCAGCAAGGCACACACTAAAAGCTGAAGAAATAACTGAACAAAACAGGGTCTCTGCTCTCAAGACATCCAAGTTTATTTTGTATTTTCCCTGCCCTATTCCTGGCATGAGCTATTTCTTTAAGGAATCCTGGTTCTTTTTAGTGGAGAAAGAGATTCAAAAGCGAAGTCACAGGGGCCAGATGTGTGGGCTGCCGGGGGGCTGTGGGAATGCAGTATGGGTGGTTCTAATGTAGTCACGACCTTAGAAGGAACCGTTACAAGCAGTGTAATGAGTGCTGAGAGCTCCTGGATAGACCAAGTGGAGAGCAAGGGTAAGGCTTTGACGAAGTGACAACCAACCGGTATACTGGCCAAACCAGAGTGCAGGTGGGGAGCAGGGAGGAGGGAAACAGTTCCAAGCATAAACATACCCAGCACCCATCCTCAGGAAATCCCACTTTTCACTAAAAGGAAGTAGGACTTCTTGAAGAAATGGCTGATTCCAGGACTGCCTGGGGAGAGTCAAGGCAGAGGTGGGAGAAAAGCGCCAGGAGCTCATCATGGTTGGAGCAGGACTGTGTGATGGGGCATCACGTGCTCCAGGCACTGGCAAAGCAGAGACACCCCCCACCTTTATGGAGAAGTGGTATTTGAGATTTCAGAAAAAGCATCAAATAGTCACGATGGGGAAAGAGGCAGAACTCTGTTGGACTTTCTTCCCCTGGTTTTGCATTTTCATATTTTTTTATTTTGAATTATACATGAAGAGGAAATACTGTCCCTGTAATACATGAAGGGGAGCACGTGTGGACCCCCAAAGGGCAGGGAACACGTCTTGGATACCTCTGGATCTCCAGAGTCTGTTGAGAGCCTGGCACATAGCAGGCACTGAGTAAGTATTTGTGAAATGAATGAGTGAGTGAGCCAGAGCTGCTCTCCTATGTTCATAATGAGTGCTGAGGGGAAGAACATCGGGAACCTTGCCACGTGGAAAAGTCACTGCCCTTTGGTCAAGTCCAATGTCCTGCTTATATGAAGATCATAAAAGGGCTGAGCAAAACCATTCCTCTACCCATGGCTTGCAGGGACCACAACACAAAGGGTGGAAGAGAGGAATAAGATCAGATAGAATTGTAAATAATTTGTCTTAGCCAGGATTTGGCCCAAAGTCAGCAGATGGGTCATGGTATAAAGACACCAAACTTAACTGTCCAATTCTCCTAGGAACATTCCCCGGAGTGCTGGCCCCATGCTAACCTCCTCCCTGGCGATGGTCATGCTGTCTTGCACATCTCCGAACACGGTGGGCTGAATGAAGTAGCCACGGTCAGCAGCCGCCCCTCCACCACACAGCAGCTTCGCCCCCTCCTCCTTCCCAGATTTGATATAACCAAGGACCTTCTTAAACTGAGTTTCGTCCACCTGTGGGAAAAGGAATCCAAAGTTTCAGAGATGGCTAGAGCCAGACCTCTCCTAGCTTTAGGCTTAGAACCACACAGGCAATGAATGAGACAACTGAGCGACCAGAGAGGCTTAGGAATAAGCAAGGCTCAGAAGAGGAACTCCGAGGGGCCAGTAAATGTAAGAAAAGGGTCAACAATCTCGTTAGCCCTCAAAGAAATGCATATCAAACCCATTGTTTTTATTTTCCAACTATGAAATAATTGAGAATTTAAAACAGTGAAAAAAATAAAAATAAAATAGTGAGGGGCGCCTGGGTGGCTCAGTGGGTTAAAGCCTCTGCCTTCGGCTCAGGTCACGATCCCGGAGTCCTGGGATCAAGCCCCACATCAGGCTCTCTGCTCAGCAGGGAGCCTGCTTCCTCCTCTCTCTCTGCCTCCTCTCTGTCTGCTCGTGATCTCTGTCAAATAAATAAATAAAATCTTAAAAAAATAAAAATAAAATAAAATAGTGAAAAAATAAATGTACTTGCTTCAGTAGCCCTAAAATTGCAAGCATACAGAGATTAGCATGGCCCCTGCCCAAGGATAACAGATTCATGAAGCATTCCAGATCAAAAATAAGAAGAAAATACTTTGATGGCAGGGGTATGTTACATAATTTTAATATTCATATGCTCTCAGAAGGACTAATACAGTGTTGTATGTCAGTTGTATCTCAGCTTAAAAAAAGGCCTATAAGGTGGTACAGCCCTTTTGGCAGGTACTTTATTAATATTGGTTAAAAAAAAAATGAAATACTCATTCCCTTGACCCAGCTCTTTAACTTAGGAATTTATTCTACATTGTCACAAAGGGACCTAAACAAGGATATTCACTGAGGAGCACTTTATAAAAGTAAGAAACAGAAAAAAAAAAAAAAAAGTAAGAAACAGAAACACTTCTAAGTATACATCAGTAGAGGGACCAGCTAAAATAATTACTGTATGTGTATGTAATATATATTGTGTCCTTGTTAATAACAGATCTGTGTGAGGCACCTGGTTTGCTTAATTGGTAGAGCATGGGACCCTTGATCTCATGGTCATGAGTTCAAGCCTCCCACTGGGCATGGAGCCCAGTTAAAAAAAAAACAAACCAACTCTGATCTGTGCACTGACACAGAAAGAATACCCTAAGGTATTGTGTAAAGGTGAGGGAAGCTTGTAGAATGTTATATAATCCTATTTTTGTTAAAACAGATATACAAAAATGGAACTCTGCGTGTGTGTGCACCTACGCGCATGTGTGGTTATCTATGGGGAATAAACATGGAAGGGAGCCAAAGGGGTTTTATTTTTTTCCTTTAAACACTTTTTATAAAAAATTTTATACAACTTTGTATTACCTTACTAATTAAATAGGCATAAACTACAAAGAAAAACAGAGGAACAAAAAGGTATTAGTTAGGATTCATAGTAGCACTATTCACAATAGCCAAAAGGTGGAAAAAAACCCAAGTATCCATCAGCAGGTAAGTACATAAGGAAAATGTGGTATGTCCATGTGATGGCATATTCCTCAGCCATAAAAAGGAATCAGCTATCAAGTCACCAAAAAACATGAAGGAAACGTAAATGCATATTGTTAAGTTAAAGAAGCTAATCTGTGGAGGTGACATACTGTATGATCCCAGCTATAGGACGTTCTGGAAAAGGCAAAACTATGCAGACAGTAAACAGATCAGTGGTTGCCTAGGGTTGGGGTAGGGGAGGTTTGAATGGGTGGAGCACAGGGGAATTTCAAGGCAGAGAAACTATTCTTTATGCTACTGCAGTGGTAGATACGTGTCTTTGTACGTTGTCCACACCCAGAGAAAGCAACACCAAGAGTGAGCGCTGAAGTGAACTGTGGACTTCAGTTAATAATAATGCAACATATTGGCTCATCAGTTATAACAAATGTACCACACTAATGCAAGATGTCAGTAACTGGAGGAGAGGGGTGGGGAGTGAAGGGAACTTCATACTTTCTGCTCATTTTTTTATAAACCGAAACTGCTCTAAAAAGTAAGCATATTAATTAGAGATGCCTGGGTGGCTCACCCAGTTGAGTGTCTGCCTTCAGCTCGGATCATGATCCTGGGGTCCTGGGATTGAGTCCCACATCGGGCTCCTTGCTCAGTGAGGAACCTGCGTCTGCCTCTGCCTGCCTCTCTCCCACGCTCTCTCTGACAAAAAAAAAAAAAAAAAAGACTGGTCTTCACCAGCCCTGGAGCCTGGAGAGAGGATGGACACTAGCAGTAGACACCCTCAGGAGGATGGAGCCTGTAGAGAGGCACCCATGAGCCCCAAAAGTGGGTGTAGGGACTGGTGGGAGCTGGGAGCGCCCCTGACCCTGGAGATTCCTTGCTTCTTGAGGGGGTAACTGGGGGAGGCCAGCACAGAGAGCCTAGGACAGGCGGGGTCTAAGAGCAATGCTGGAGTAAGGATCAGGACGTGAGGAAATGGTGGGCAGAGACACTGTATTTCTTCTTGTTGTAATTACTATTGACTGTAGTTTTGATTAAAATGAGTATGTCCTCATGGTAAAATATATATATATATATATTTGATATGTGTAAAAATATAAACATATATATGTATATATAGACATATATATAATTTTTTTTTAATATTCAAACATTTCAGAATAGTATAAAGTCAAGTCCCTCTGCTACCCAGGCTATGGCTCTCTGGCCCACTCCCCAAAGATAACCAGAGTTAACAGATACATGTGTGTCCTTCTGGAAAATGCATTTTTTTTCCTAAATATTTTATTTATTTATTTGATAGGGAAAGACACACCAAGAGAGGGAACACAAGCAGGGGGAGTGGGAGAGGGAGAAGCAGGCTTCCCGCCAGCAGGGAGCCTGATGTAGGGCTTGATCCCAGGACCCTGGAACCTGAGCCGGAGGCAAACGTGTAACAACTGAGCCACCCAGGCACCCCATAGAAGATGCATTTTTATGGATGGCCAAGGTCCAGAATGCATGCATTCTTTTTACACAGATCCTCCTGGTATTTATTATGTGCATGAAATTTATAAGCTGGTTTCCATTATTGATTTCCACTTTAAAGCCAGCCTGTGAGTTCCAGAAAGGTGGTTATTACAGATGAGAGAATGGTAGCTCAGAGAGGGCACATGGCTTCCCAGGGACACACAGATGGCACATGGCAGAGCTGAGACTTGAAGCCAAGCCTCCCTGCCTTTGAGTCTGAGACCCCTTCTGCTCTTCCATGCTGGCTCTGGACACCCAGACCCATCTGCAGCAGCCGGGCTTACCTGTGGCCCCTGCTCAGTCTGGCTGTCAAAGGGGTTCCCAACTACACGAGACTTGGCCCGAGCAACGCTCCGCTCCACAAACTCGGCGTACACGTCTTCTTGCACAAAGGTCCGGGAGCCTGCACAGCAGCACTGGCCCTGGTTGAAGAACAGGGCGAAGTGGGCCTGCTCCACGGCCCAGTTCACTGGGGAGGCAGAAAAGCAACCATGAGAAGAAACCAAGGATAAGCCTGGCCCCAGAGTCTGCTTACCCTCTTACTTTTCATGCCACCAACAGCACTGACCAGGCAGACCTGATCTCCCCTTTCTTGGGGTAAGGACATCCAGCGAACAGACACAAAGAGAGAGGAGGTCACAGCCCTCTGTGGTAACAGACATGAGGGTGGTGGCAGGACCCACCCAGCCAGCCCGCAGCAGTCAGGGAAGGGCTAATCAGGGGGCACCCTGGCAGGACTGGGAAATGGGCTAAGAAGGAGGAGTCGCAGGATGGCTGGGCAACGGGCAACTGAGCACCACAGCCCAGCAGCATAGTGGGGAGCAAAGAGGAGAGAAGCCGGGGAGTGACCGGGTCATGCAGGCTGGAGGGCCATGCTGCGGACTCTGACCTTCATCCTCAGGCCTAGGGGGCAGACACTGAGTCCAGTGGTTGCTGAAGCTCAGTGAAGTGAGTGGAGCCACAGTGTGAACAGCTCATGGCTGCCTTTGTCCCACACCTCCTCCCCAAAAAAACCTTACTGTCTGCATCTGACATGATGATGTTGGGGCTCTTTCCCCCCAGCTCCAGGGTCACTCTCTTGAGGTTACTGCTCCCTGCAGCGACCTGGACTAGGCGGCCAACCTGTGGGGAAGCAGAAATACAGAAAAGCTCTCAGGAGGAGGAAAGAAGAACCAAATGCTCTTCTAGACGCAACATGAGGGAGCGGCTGGATTACAAGAGACCCGGAGAATTTCACCCAGTCTAGCTATTCATGTACCACAGCTGCTCCATCCCTCTGAGCTCCCAGGACGAGAGAGACCTGAAACCGTGGGAGCAATATGACTTCTCTATACTGAGCGCGCCTACATACCAGACCCTGTGCCAGGCGCTTTGTGTTCATTTAGTTCAATCCTTGCAGTGACCTCAAAGGTAGGCACGACTCTTTGCCTTGCTTCAGAAATGTAAGAGCTGTGGCTCAGAGTGGTCAAGTCACTTGCCCAAAGTCACACAGCTGGGGAATGTGGAATCAGAGTTCACACGTGGGCAGTGTGAGTCCATCACCAGGTCAAACCGCTATCCTGCCCCCTTCCCACAGTGTAGTGAGTGTGGTCCCCCAGCCCATGGCACACTCTGTGGGGGCAATGATGAGGTGCTCCTCACCTCCTTGTTCGCAGAGCCTGGCACAAAGCCACCCTGAACCTATCTGAATGAACAAATCTGTCTCTGTCAGGAAACCATCCTCTCTGAGATTCTCAACAGCACCTCAAGGAATTCATCTGAGCAGTAGCAAAGCAAGGAAAGAGCTGGGACCATGCTCTCTTGGGCTCTGTCCCTGCCCCCCCGGAGCTGCCATCACTGCACACGGACTGAATGCTGGGCCGTATCTATCTCTGGGGGAATGGTCTAAGAGCACATTCGTTACGGTATTCAGTGTGCCTTCTCTGAAGCCATGTGATGAAGCCTCCAAGAAATTCAAGGACAGGGGCGCCTGGGTGGCTCAGTGGGTTAAGCCTCTGCCTTCAGCTCGGGTCATGATCCTAGGGTCCTGGGATCGAGCCCCGCATCGGGCTCTCTGCTCAGTGGGGAGCCTGCTTTCCCCTCTCCCTCTCTGCCTGCTTCTCTGCCTGCTTGTGATCTCTGTCTGTCAAATAAATAAATAAAAATCTTAAAAAAAAAAAAAAAAAGGAAATTCAAGGACAGGAAAGGCTATTCTTCAGGAGGAAGTCTGTCCTTGCTTCGGAGGAGATGATGTTGAAGGATCACCAGACCTCTTACCTGTCCTTGTTTCTCCTGGGCCTCCCACAGAGCAGCACGACACTCCTCACTCATTCATTCCCTCCCTGAGCACTTACTCTGAGCTAGACCTTTGCTGATCGTGTCATAAGCTTCATCCCCTTCACTCCAATCCTGTGAGCTGGGTGCACTTATCATCCCCATTTTACAGATGAGACAGAGGCTTTGGGAGCCTGAGTGACCTGCCCAAGATGGCAGAGCTAGTAAGTGCCACTGAAACAGTAAGACTCCGGAGCCCCTGATCTTCCCCACTATACCACACATATTGTCTCCACTGTCTCCATATTGCACCCTCGTATTAAAGACAACAAATGAAGCCCCGAAGGCATTCAGTGAATCACCCCATGTCATAGTGGCAAGGCTGGGATTTGAACTCATGTCTTCCCGAAGTCCACGCTCTGTAATTGTCAGGGCAGTGCTGGTCTAGGAGCCTGACCAAAGGGCTTTGACCCTGGGCAGGAGGTCAGCTTTGGCCTGTATGAGGTGTAGACGGCCTCAGTCTCTTTATTCCACATGGGTGCTGGCCCCTCGACTCAGCCAGAGTATCAAGCAACCCACAGAGGGCTCCACCCCAACAGCCACTACTGGCCATGTGGGGCCCTCACTCAGGCTCTTCAGAGGCTGTCTTGGGGGATCCTCCACGCAGTACCCAGAGGCAAATTTTCAACGCATCATCCTTGGAGGACAGTGGGAACTTGGGCCGAATATGCCACAAGCTTGAGGTCCTGGTGATGCCTTACCTCGGTGGAGCCCGTGAAGGCCACTTTGTCCACATCCTCATGGGAGGTGATGGCGGCCCCAGCTGTGGGGCCAAATCCAGGAATAATATTGACCACGCCAGGAGGAAAGCCGGCCTGTGGGCAAACAGACAGGGACACTGGGCGTCATTCTCCTGCTCCAAAGGGCTTGGACAGAAGAGCACACACCCCTCCTAGAGAGGCTAAAGCAGCCTGCCTAGTACCCAGACAAGCAGATACCAGTCTGTGGGACACTGCTCAGGAATTCCAAATGGCACAGCAGAGAACCTACTTTTCAGGGTTCCCTGGGGCTGCCGCCCCTCCCCAGTGGTATTCACCTAGAACAATTTTCATTCTTCAAAGGGGTCTGGCAGTGAAACTCAGTGTAGAAAACAGGTAAGGGAGGGCCATTTCGGCTGGCCTCTATGAAGTACAGGGGGTGGGGGGAGGCTCAGTCCCTGGGCTGTGAACACCTGCCCCACTTTCGGGCCCCCAAAGCCCCTCTTAAGAACGCCCAAAGAGCAAGCCTATACAAGGGTGGTCAGAGGTCAAGACTAACACAAACCACACACCTCCTTAATCAGGTTGGCCACATAGAGGGCGGTGAGAGGAGTCTGCTCAGCTACCTTCATCACGACCACGTTTCCAGTTGCCAGGGCTGGGCCCAGTTTCCAGGCTTGCATCAGGAGCGGGAAGTTCCACTGCAATAAACAGTAACTCCTCTTAGAACCAAAGCTGAGAGCTGCGCTGGCCAGGGCAGGGGGCAGCCCAGAGAGGAGAGGCTGCACTGACTTCTCTGAGCCCCTTGCGCTACCTCCACAACTCAGCTGTGAGCTGAAGACAGATGGACAAGGCAGGAGGATGGAAGCAAGAGCAACTCAAGCTCATTAGAGCTTTTTCTGTACTAGGCTCCGTGCTGTGCTATTGCATTTTATCCCCTCTCCTGCCCTGAGACAGTGCTGTGTTCCCTTCCTCTTTTCAGATAAGAAAACTGAGTCTTACAGAGATCAGTGATTTGCCCAAAGTCAGAGTCCACGCACGGCAGCACCAGTTGGCTTTGTTAAAGCCTGTGTTCTTACCCACCACCCAGGATGCCTTCCGACAACACCCACAGAACCCACCACCTGTACAATTGGCCTGTCCGAGATCACTGCATCTCAAGCCTTCCTGTGTTACTAGGAGCCTAACACTCACCGGAATGATCTGCCCACACACCCCGACAGGTTCGTGGCGGGTATAGCTGAAGAAGTCCCCATCGATGGGAATGGTTTTCCCGTGATACTTATCAGCCCAGCCAGCGTAATAACTTAAAAAAAAAAAAAAATCCAAGCTTAATCAATGACTGGCAGGGACCCCTGTACACCCTGGCAGGAAGGGAAGACTCAAACAGGCCCAGTTAAGTCCTTCTGATCATTGCCCTTGCTCTTGGCTTAATCCAAGAAAGACTTCCCGGGTAACTGCTAGGGTCTCTATAATCCACTCTGGACAACTAACATCTAACTAACAAATCTCAGAATCACCTGGGATGCTTGTAAAAAAACATGTTTCAGGCGCCCACTTCCAACCTACTTAACCTGGAGCTCTGAGGCTGATCCCCAAGAATCAGTATTTCTCATAAACATTCAGATTTATGAAACTGTGACTGCTAAACCAGCCCAGCACCGCAGATTAGCATTTGAGAACCATGGGTCGGATCTGGTAAGGAAGTGAAAACCTCTCTAACAGTACTTCCTGTATGCAGACAAGGAAAGACTGAGGGAACGGCCACTAGAAACAAAGCTTCAGCTGGCCTAACCCCTCGTAAAGCCTTACATCTAGACACACAGACAGAGGGGACAGTAAAATCCAGCACGCTGGAGGGGGGAGGAAAGAGCGGTGTGGGTTTCCAGCACGTGAAGGTGATGTTTTCGGGGAAGTGGGAAAAACAAGAGAAGGGAAAGATGAAACGTGGGGTAAAAGGAAGTGTTCTGAAATGAGTGGGATGGCCACGAGAGTCTGAGCCCCATGCTGACCAGGCTTTGAACACAGGTCTGTGAACCTGGGGAGAAAAACAGCCAGGGAGTTACCAATCTCTACAAGGGAAAGCAGTACCGCTCCCTTCCTCCCGGTCTGTATGATGTGTGTCTTGTGGGCCCCAGAATGGCTACCTAATCAGCACAAAGGCATATTCCTAAAACTCAGGAGGGCACAGAACTTAGCCCGAGCTAAGGCTCAGCTTAGCAGAGGCTGCTCTCTCTGGGGCATCCTCACAGCGCATTCTAATCTTGGCACTAAGTTCATATGGGGCTGGAAAATTCTTTGCTGTGCTGGCCGTGCTGTGCACTGTAGCCTTTCTAGCAGCCTCCCTGGCCTCTACGCACCCTCCCTCTGCCATGCTGTGGACAACCAAAAATGTCTCCAGACTTTGCCAGCCACCACCTGAGAGACATGACTAATTCCCTGGTTGAGAACCCATTATGTTGTCCAAACCCTACTTTCCCAGCATGGCTTCTTCTCCTCCACCTCTGTCCACAGGGTCACAGGGAAATACTCATTATTTGCACATTGATCTGTTCACCTGGACCATAGCTGGTCAGACTCGAGCCAGCCAATCAGGATGGCATCTGGCCTCTGAATCTGGCATTAAGACTCTGGCATTTGGCACTCAGGGAAGGGACTGCAATGTGGTCGGTAGGATCACACTTACAGAAGCAAGCCCAGGGGAGGGCAACCACGTTCCAGCATGGACACTGGCCCTGACAGTGGCCAGGGGCTCACTGAGAGAAGAATGAGGCACAAGGGCTGAGATAAGCCATAGTGAGGCTCAGCAGCCTTCTGGATTTAAGGCCCCCGACCCTCCGCAGTGCCCGAGTCAGGCCGAGACTTTGTTACCTGCATCCCCAAAGACCCCAGCAGAGCTCTTATTCCTCATCCTGTATTTCTTGGGCATTAAGATGTTTGATCAAACCAATTCCAAAGCTAGCAAGAAGACTACAGCAGAGACAAATGAAACGGAGAACAGGAAAACAACAGAGGAAATCAACAAAACCAAAAGTGGGTTCTCTGTAAACTCACCAGATTGACAAATTCTTCACTAGACTATGAAAAAAGAAGACACAAACAACTGAAAACCGAAATGAAAGCAGGGACATTACCACTGACCTAATAGAGATAAAAAAGCTTATAAGGAGAATATAGGAACAACTACAGCCAACAAATGAGATAACCTACATGAAATTGACAAATTCCATCTATATAGAAATCATTGTAACTGCCCTGAGAAGAGAAAATGCTTATGAGTAAGTTATAACTTTGATACTGACGGATTTTCTCCTACGATGGAGTCTCATAGAACATGTTTGTCCAACTCCTGTGATCGTGTTAAATTATCTATTTCTGGCCCCGGTAAAACCTGCTCCCCTGGGGCACGGCCAGAATAAAGAGGAGGAAGCCTGAGCTCGTACCGGATGCATTTGAGGACCATGTCCAGATCCACGAGGTAGGAGATGACATAGGGCTTGCCGTTATCCAGAGTCTCCAGGGCCTGAGAAAAGAAAACGGTCAGCATGGACGTGCAGGCACAGGACTGAATCACAGCAGTCAGTGGCGCCCAGTGCTGAACCCCAGCACAGACCAAGAAGGGCTGATGGGCCACTTTGTCCCACTGAATGCTGTGGCATTTCTGGCCCATCGCCCCTCCCTCTCCAAAGGCAGGAGAGTGAAGGATGGGGAGAGGAATGGTGCAACAACTTTTCCTGCAGTCTCTTCACAGGCAGGTCCTGCTCTAAGCCAAATCCAGGGGCTGGGATAAGAGACAAACATAGGGGCTGAGTGAGCAAAGCGCCAGTGACTAATGACCTGAAGCCTCAATCATGAGTGTTAAAGAGTGCTAGAAAGAAGAAATCAGGCTGCCCAGCCCAGTCTGAGAAACACCCTCTAACCTAAACCTGAAGGATATGTAGCAGGTAACAAGAAAAAGAGAAGGTACAAATGACGACAAAGCGAAAAGCACCCCAAGCAGAGGGAACAGCATGTACAAAGGCCCCGAGGGCTCAAAGAAGCCAGGCAGTCAAGACGCTGAGGGAAGGCTGCTGAGCTGAGCTGTGTGTGTGAGGGCCACAGTCCGGCATGAGTTGGGAGATGGAGTCAGATGAGGCAGGGCCTTGTAGACCATGATGAGGGAACAGGACTTTATCCTAAGGATATACAGGATACCGTGGAAGGCTTCAGAGTGGAGCACCATAGTATAACTTGCCGTCTAGAAGATTCACTCTGGCTGTTATCTGCAGATTGGACTGGGGAGAGGAGAGGGTTTCTTGGTTTCTTCTGCCTCTAGCAGCCAGAGAGAAAGCCCACCCCACAGAGGGGCTCCAAGGGAGGTGTCCGTCCCTGGGGGTCTCGGTGAAGGCTCTCCACTGTGGCTCCTCTCCCCACCCCTAGTCTCCTCCTTTTTTAGCTATTATAGGACACAATGAGATGTTCCTCTGGTTGGTACAGGGGTGTACCCCCAAAACACCCAGCCTATGCCATTCTGAACAGTGACATGTCAGTAATGCAGCTTCCTCCTGGCTGGCTGTGGGATGCTCTGAGCCTGTTCACACCATGTGGGATGAGAGGGGAGCAGGGTGAGAACTCACTGCTAGGTAGGTCCGGTCCCGCTCAATCAGATCGGCCAGGCGGTTCAGCAGGCGGCCCCTGTCGGACGCGTTCATGCGGCGCCAGGGTGAGCCCAGCTGGAAGGCAGCCCGGGCGGCCTTTACTGCCTTGTCCACGTCTTCCTGGAAAACACCCACCGAGGAAGCTCAGGCCTTCTCAGCACTGTCTCCAATTACCACCCACCCCGCTGCCAAACACACCTATGGGACTTCAGTCAATGCCTTTGGGGAAACCTGACCCAAACAGTCCTTCCCCACCAGGAAGGGCGCTCCTGTGGAGTTTCAGACTCTCCTTTCCAGGACTCACTGAGGGAGTGAGGATCCTGACTGTTAACGTTTCTGTATTTTCATCTCAGAATCCCCCAAAAAGTTCTGGAGGGAAATATTCAGGGCTCTGTGTTTAGAATGTGACCATTTTCCCCCTCTTCCTAAGAAGGCAAGCCCAGAGAACTAAAGTATTCGTTTTCCGATGACTGCTAGTCTCCACCAAATGCAGGTTTAACCAGCTTCTCTCTCCTTGGAGAAGCAGTGAAATCGACACAGCTAGCATTTTTCATATAGGGAGAGGTGTATCAGGAAGTTGGAAGCATGGTTTCAATTAATATTAAACATATTTATCATCAAACTACTGTAAAAGTAGACTACCAGGAAAGTACTATATTCACATTTGCTTTTAGCAGAGGGAGCAGGGCTTTATACATGAATATAGAAAACTGTCTTAAAGCAGAGGGCAAGAGGCATTCTTAAAATATTTTCAATGCCTTTTCTTTTTTAAGATTTATTTATTTTTGAGAGCTAGCAAGCTTGAGTGGGGGAGGGGCAGAGGGAGAAAGAGAGAATCCCCCACTGAGCATAGACCCCGCTGTGGCACTCACTCTCACAACCCTGAGGGGCACCTGGGTGGCTTAGTTGTTATGTGTCTGCCTCTGGCTCAGGTCATGGTCCCGGGGTCCTGGGATCCAGTCCCACATCGGACTTCCTGCTTGGCGGAATGCCTGCTTCTCCCTCTCCCAGTCCCCCTGCTTTTGTTCCCTCTCTTGCTGCCTCTCTCTGCCAAGTAAATAAATAAAATCTTAAGAAACAAAAACAAAAGCAAAAAACCTCACAACCCTGAGATCATGACCTGAGCCAAAACCGAGAGTCAGATGCTCAATGACTGAGCCACCAGGCACCTCTCAATGTTTTTTTGAAAGAAAGGAAGGAAGATAGATTTTTACTGAAAGTCTAATTTTTAAGTTATAAAATTATTACTACTGTTTTTTATTGCAAGTATATATAATTACAACAAAATACACTACCATCACTAGACTAGATCTCAGGAGACCCAAATTCTAGTTCACAAGATGCCTCTATCCAGATGTGTACCTCCCTTCTCTGACCTTCAACTTTCAGGTCTAGAAAAGAGAGACTGGATTAGATGTCCCCAAATTCAGTTCCAAGTCTACAATTCTACTGCTGTGTGAATTACTGAACCCAGTATAATCTAGCACCTTTGTCTGAAGGAAGAGTTTCTATTGATTCATTTACTCAAAAGATATTCATTGGGATTTTTGAGTTATGAAAATAATACACTCCTGATAAAGTTTCAACCACATAAAAACATATAAACAACGAAACTATCCTTGCCTACTCCTGGCCCAAGGTAGGTCACTCACCTTGTCTCCTTCAGCAACCTGACATATGACTTCTCCGGTGGATGGATTGATGGTGGGGAATGTCTTCTTGCTTACAGCATCATGCCACTCATTGTTTATGAAGATCTACGAGAAGAAAGAAAGTTCTCAGGACCTGCTCTCAACCCAATACTGACAATCAGCGATATGGGAGAAAAAAAAACAAACAGAATGCGTAGCCTTAGAGTGATGTGGCAGGAGGTTTAAAGCCCCAGCCCTGGAGACAACCAAGTCGGAATGCCCTCTCTGCGAAGCAACCTTGGGTAAGTCATTTGCCCTTGGTTTCTTTGACCTGAGAAATGAAAAGAATGTATCTACTGTATCAGTTGTCCAGACTGTTGTGCAACATTTCAAAACTCGGTAACTTAAATGATCATTCTCTCACAGTCATTCTCTCACAATCGTGTCCACCGATTGAGCTCAGCTGCACAGGGCTTCCCTGGGCTGGCTCATGGGGTTGTAGAGCAAGAGTGCATGGGGTTGGATGTGCACAAGGGGTTCTGCACCACAAACATGCCTGCTTAGGCCTCCTGACTGTATGGCAGACTCAGGCACGTCAGCCTTCTCCCATGACAGCTGGCTTCCCCAGGGAGTGTTCCGAGAGACCCATGCAGAAGCTAAAAGGCTTCCTAAAATCCAGCTTCTGAAGCCACACAGCCTCATTTCTGCCACCAAACTCCACTGGTCGTTGTGAGTCACAGGCCCAGTCCAGATCTCTGGGAGGGGAGACCCGCCACTTACTCCTTGGAAGGAGCAGCAAAGAATTTGGAGCCATCTCTCCTCTAGCACACTACTCCACAGGGTTGTCATGAGAATGGGGTCAGATTATTCTTTAATGATTCAGTAAACATGTAGTGAACACTGTTCTAAGGCTGAGGACACAGTGGAAACCAAATCCAATGAGGACCTTTCTCTCTCATGGAGCTGGCGTTCTGATGGGTACAGACAGTAGAGAAGCAAATAGAGAAGAAATACACAAGACAACCTCAGATTGCAGTGGTAGATACAGAGGAGGAAAACAGGATCCACAAAGAGTACTAAAGTGGGGGAAGACAACTTTACATGGGATGGTTGGTAGGGTCTCTGTGACAAGCAGATACTTCATCAAGCCCTAAATGGTGAAAAGGAGCCAGCCACAGGAAGAGTTGGAGGATAAGCAGTCCATGCAGCAGGAATAGCAAGTGCAAAGGCCCTGGGGTGGGAATAATTCTGATGCATTTGAGAAAAAATGAAAGTGGCCAGAATTAACTGGCTAACCAAGAAGGAAATGCTAGGAGATGGAATCAGAGAGGAGGGTAGGTCCTATGAAGCCCTCGGTTCAGCACCTGTCAGCAATCATTGCTGTTGCTGTTGTGAGGTTTAACAGCAATCAAGTCTGGAGAGGGACTGTATACTGGTTTAATGAGGCCAACGTGGTGGTGGCGGCAGGGGCGGAAATGGAGAGAAGCCTCTTCATTCAGAGAAAAGGTCCTTATCCAAAGCTGCTTAGTCAAGTGCCAAAATTCACTCTCTGCTTCTAAGAGCCAGGCAATGGCCTCAAGGAAGAACAGGGAAGAACTCTCCCAGCAAGTTGTTCCCCTTCAGGATGGGGAAGCTGGTCTGAGGGTCAGGGACACTTGGTCATTTTAGCAGGGCAGAGCAAACGTCATAGCCAGGGTGAACATCCGTTCAAGGCTACTCCCCCTTCTTTCTTCATGGGTTCTCCTTGGCCCCACCATCCCATCATGGCCTGGCTTTGGCTTAGGACCCTGGGGAGTCATCCCCAGTTACTCTGGGCCAGAGTCTAGGACCACAAACAAGACCAAGCCACAAAGCAAAGTCTGGAGCTTGGCCAGGGCCAAAGATTTTGGGGCCAGCAGGGCCCAGGTAGGGCTGGCCCGGCTCCATGGTCAAAAGCAGGGTCAGGAAGAGCACCTGGATAAATCCGGGCTCCTTTGATCCTGGTTGTTTCACATGGGGCAAGGAACTTCACCTCACTCTGTAGTAAGAATCATCGCAGTACCCTTCGTGACGTGGCATGTGAGGGCCCCAGGTGTATGCACCAAGTTCGGGAGGAGCAATGCTGTGGCAGGGCCCATGGGACCGGGTGGCGCACGAAGGAGCTCGTTAGGAAAGGGTCTACCAGGGGTCACTTTCCCAGGCTCAAATTTGGTATTTTGGCACAATCCCCACCCACCATCAGGGCAGAATCCACAACTACACACCTACAGTGAAAGGCTCTCGGCATCTAGCAGGAGCACATAGGTAAACATCATCTGGAGTCTTTGGAAGTGTGCGGTGTGGATTCACAATAGCCGGCTGATCATGAATCTTGAGGGACACAGACACCTTTGTTGCTGAGGCGTGGCAGAAAGAGGTCTGGCTCGGAGCCCGGTGGCCCTGAGTTCCAGTGGGCCCAGCCCTGCGCACATGCTCCCCAGAGAATCGGCTTCCCCCTCCTGGTGAGCTCTTTACCTGGTTCTCCTCCCGCTCCAGCCTCCAGTCAGAGCCCAGGTTTTGGGGTTTTATTCTGGGTGGTGTAAAAAGCACCACCTCTAAGCCACACCTCTACCCCTCACCAGCTGTGGCCCTGGGCCAATCCCTGCACTTCCAGATGCTTCACCAGTCCCTGGGGAGAATCTGTCTGGGGCTGCTGTGGGGATTAAATGTAACAAGGGGTATAAAGCTCCTGAGCCAGGACTGCACACAGTGGCTCTTACCACAGCAGTCACTACAAGTACGACAAAACTCTGGATCCTGTGGCTCTCTCAGGCCAAAGATTTTTTGGAGCAAAAGCCAGGCAGATCTGTATACCTCTGCCTATGTTATTCCCTGTACCACAGCATACAGAATTAGTTTGTCCTGAAAAAGTTTTGATTGTTATTTTGCAAAGATCAGAAGTATGAAGCAGGGAAACAGGCCAGTCAGCTGAACCCCCAGGCCTCACCCCTTCCTCCCTGGGCCGGGCCCAAGCCATTGCCCTGATCTTACAGTAGGACTGTGGGAAGACGGGTTCCCTGGCACGTATTTGCCTTTCAAAGCCTTGAACTTGCTGGGTCATCTCCATTGTTGAATTTTCAACAATCCATCCTTCTCTCTTGCTGATAAAATAAGCCTGAATGTGCCTGGTAGGAACCTAGAATCTTCCTTGTTTTGAGTTCCCGTTTCCCTGCTCCTAGAGCCAGCCTTCAGTGGTCTCCCCGACGTGCCCTCAATCAGGGATGGGGAGCAGCTTAGGAACTGTTCTCACCCTGAGCCTCAGCCAAAGTTCTGCTTCAAGGGAGGAGAGTTTCACCACATTCACTTAAGTAAGCACGACGGCTGGTATCAAGTCAAATGCTTCTTAACCTCTTGGCCCCAAACCCAAAGCTTGAATTCCTAAACAGGCTTAAGTTAGTCACCCTGGGTGGGGGTTTTCCCAGCTCACATTCCAGACTCAAGTTTCTAGAGGCAGAGCAACATGCAGAGGGCTATCCTGGAGACATCCTAGCAAAACCAGGAGCAAACGCTCAGAATCTGGACGATGAGCAAAACTCCTAGAGCTTTTCCATCGACACGATGTATTTTCTCCATATTTTAATAAACACGTCTCCCTTCATTTTGGACAAGTTGGACTCACTCATCCACGCAGTCCGTCCGTTTTAACAGAGTATCATGTCCATGCTGGGCACTGAGTGAAAAAGCAAAGTCTTGGCTCCCTGAGCTCAAGTCCTGAGGAGGAGAGAGGCAATCAGTAAGCAGACCAACAAAGCGAGAGGCACAAAGAGGCAACAGTGAGGAACAGGCCAGGGAGTCAGATAGCACTTACAGGGAACCTGAAGGAAGAGCTTGGGGACAGGAGGAACCCAAAGGGCCCCATGGCTGCAGAGTAAGGGTGAGGGAGGGGAGAAGGGGGCTCTGGATCCCACGCCTGCTGTGTGCGGGGAGCTGTGCTAGGGTACACAGGGAACAGGACAGAGGCGGGAGCATTTGCTCTGAGTAGGGACCATTGACTTTCTAATTTCTTCACTTGCTTTTCTCAGTAACGGTTTTTCTTGGACATTATTCCACAAGCAGATCACCCCATTATTTTAAGCAACACAGCAGTCCTCAGTATGAACAGACCACAGTTTATGTTAGCATTTCCCACACGTGTGCTTTCAGGATGAATTTCACTATTCCTGACGATGCTGCTGCAGCAAACAGCCTTGGACGTGTGTCTTTGCGAACCTCGGACCGATGACCCTATAAAAATTAGAACTGCTGAGTTAGATGGCAATGGGATCCTTGGGCTGCCTCCAGAAACCGGGGTGGTGTGGTCGGTGCCCAGAACCTGGGGACCCCAGGGAGGAAGCCTAACCAAGGTGAGGACAGAGTGACATTCCAGTGCTACCCCCACCCCCAAGGCACTGGACAGTCACCATCTGTGCAAGGTCTCCAAGAACAGGTTCAGTGGTGTTCAGCAGCTCCAACGTAACAGGATACATTTTGGAAGGTTTTAATTCAGGCCTTGATGCATGAAAGAATTGGGGGTCTGTTACCTAGGAAATCTATGTCCCTACAGTATGTTGCTTTCCCCAAGGGTGAGGGAGGAAATGGGGCAGTTTTCTGTCTTGGGGAGACTCTTGCTGGCATTTTCTTTTTCTTTTTTTTTTTTAAAGATTTTATTTATTTATTTGACAGAGAGAGATCACAAGTAGGCAGAGAGGCAGGCAGAGAGAGGAGGGGGGAGGCAGGCTCCCTGCTGAGCAGAGAGCCTGATGTTGGGCTCGATCCCAGGACCCTGAGATCATGACCTGAGCCGAAGGCAGAGGCTTTAGCCCTCTGAGCCACCCGGGTGCCCCTGGCATTTGCTTTTTCAACAGTAGTTAGATAACTTGTGTCTGATAGAGAATAGATGCTATCTTTGGTACTACAAGATTCTGAAGAGATAAGTTCGAGAAAAACACTCAATGCCAGACACGTTCACGTTTCTGAAACCTCAGGGTTAGTTTGGTACAAGGCCAAGGGCAGCTACCTCCCCCAGGCTTGCTGGCAACATTCTGGCACCTGACCCCGAGCCCCTGCCTCCTCTCCTCAGCTCCCAGGGCATTTTATCCTGCATTCATGGTTTTTTTTTTCACCACATTCACCACGGGACGGTGGTGGGACGGCGGTGGGACGGTGGTTTCTACTGTCGACTGTCTGCCAAGCAGTCACGCCTTCAGTCTGTTGATGTGCTCTGGGCTCATGACATGGCAACCTCTATCTTGCCGCAATCACTTCCCTTGGATAATTTTAGCCCTCCCTGCATGTTTTCACATTCTTACTCATATTCCCCTTCTGAGTGGAAATACTGTGTCCCTATTCCTTGCTACTAGAACACAAAATTATAAACACAGTTTCCATTCATGCCTTCAATAAATATTTACTAAGTAGCAATCATATTTCTGATCTCTGTGCCTAGGGGCTGGGAATACACATGTGAACACAAACACGGCTCCTCCCTTCGGATTTCAAATATGTAAGTTCAGTAATCAAATATTCAGTAATGTAAATATTTACATCCTTCGGGTGCCTGGGTGGCTCTGCTGAGCTCCAACTCTTGACCTCGGTTCAGGTCATGATCCCAGGGTTATGAAGTTGGACTCTGTGCTCAGTGGGGAGTCTGTTAACTCTCTGCCCTTCCCCCACCTCTCTCTCAAGTAAATACATCTTTTTAAAAAGATTTTTATTTATTTATTTGTCAGAGAGCATGTGTACAAGCAGGCAGAGGGAGAAGCAGTCTCCTCTCTTCTGATGTGGGACCATCATCCCAGAACCCTGGGATCATAACCTGAGCCGAAGGCAGATGCTTAACTGACTGAGCCACCCAACTGTCCCAATAAATACATCTTTAAAACAAAAAACACTGACATCCTTTTTTGACCATAGGGCCTGGTCATGAGGCACCACAGAATGTGGCTAAGGACATGCACATCAGAGTTGAACCCTGGTTTCACACTTACTACTTAATGTTAATGGGCCCTGCCTGAGCCTCAGTTCCCCATATCTGTAACAGCTACAATACCTGCTTCATACAGTTGCTGGAGGGATAAAAGGTGTGAAAATGGAGTTACACATTTCACAGGGAGCACGGGGACTGACAGACCTTAGGTGATCAGTAATCACAATTTACTCAATCAGGGGATCTGTACACATGTCCACAGCACACACAACTATCCTCGCCACCTGACCTCAACACCACAAACCTTAGAGCCCTTTCGCTTGTAACTCTGTGTGTTTCCACAGATTCTGGAGAGGCAGGAGGTAATGAAATGCATTTGTGTTCATTTATAATATAATTATTGTTAGAAGCAGAGGTACCAGGGCGCCTGGGTGGCTCAGTGGGTTAAGCCTCTTCCTTCGGCTCAGGTCATGATCTCAGGGTCCTGAGATCAAGTCCCAAGTCGGGCTCTCTGCTCAGCAGGGAGCCTGCTTCCTCCCCCCTCTCTCTTCCTGCCTGTCTCCTTGTGATCTCTCTCTCTGTGTCAAATAAATAAATAAAATCTTAAAAACAAACAAACAAACAGAGGTAACAAGGAAGGTCTAGTGAACTCCTCTGATTTTCTGGGTTACCTGAATCTATTATTTCACAAGCCATAAAACCAGTATGGTCAGTGTGGGGGAGATATTTCACTTGACTCATTCAGCCCAAACTTCAAACCACTGCTTAATCCAACATAAGTTGTGGCTCATTATGTAAGAATCTCCCAAGGAAACCAAGGAAAATCAAATTTCTCTTCTGTATATACTGTTAGCAGTGATTATCTGGTGTGGGGTATCAGAGGCCTGTCACTTTCTTTTTCTTTTTATATCTTACAGGTTACTTAGCTTTAATGAGGTCAAACATTTTAACTAAAGCCAAAGTTCCCTTTAATCACTACCTGCAAACAGATTCTCCATGCAGCTCCCCTCCTCCAACCCTCACACCAGTGTGCATATCCCTTACAAGTCTACTCACATTCAGTGTAAAAGTCTGTTTGGGTAGTTCAGTAAGTTTTTTATCTGCAGAATCCCAGACCCTTTCCTGACTTGACACATTGTTTTTTGAGAGCCTCGACTCATACAGCTCCAGCTAATTCCTGTAAATACTGCTCGCACTGAATTATTCCTTCCTATAACCACAGCACCCATTTTATTTCCCTGTGGACGGCACGCTGGCTTCCTGGATTTTTGCTAATGTAAACTACTCGGCAATGAACATCTGTGCATGCCTATATATATTTCCAGTGAGTTTCCACCTCACAGACTTCCATAATACTTGTCTTTTCGTACTGAGGACGTATTAATATTGTAATCACAAAATTCCATACAGGGAGATCCTTTTCTAATTTCCTTTTTGTCAGTTCCCTCTTTAGTTCCTGAGTGCTGTGGTCAAAAAACTAAGAACAGAGGGGCACCTGGGTGGCTCAGTGGGTTAAAGTCTCTACCTTCAGCTCAGGTCATGATCCCAGGGTCCTGGGATCGAGCCCCACATCGGGCTCTCTGCTCCACAGGGAGCCTGCTTCCTCCTCTCTCTCTGCCTGCCTCTCTGCCTACTTGTGATCTCTGTCAAATAAATAAAATATTAAAAAAAAAAAAACAAAAACTAAGAACAGAGACACAAATTTAACTCACCCCAAACTCAATTTTACCAGAACCTAGCTCACCCTCTTCAGGAAACAAATTACAACTATAATATCTGTGGAATGAATGAACCTGCCCAAGTCAACTCCAATGAGTGGCAGGCGGTCGGAGTCCAGAGGGCAACACGGTATCTAACAATATTCCTGTCTTCATAATTATTATCAACCAACATGGGGTGGCAGGAAGATGGCAGAGTGGGAGGATCCTGAACTCACCCTATCCCACAGACATTCCAAGATAATAGCTACATCTATGCAACTGCCTCTGAAAACGCCTGAGGACTGGTAGAACAGACCTTCCCAGTTCATCTTGGATAAGAGGCCACACTGGAAGGGTAGGAGGGATAGAGACATAGTTGGAAACCAAACCCCTGGCAAGACAAAGAGGAGGGACACCACAAACACGGAGAAGTAAATATAAGAGATCAGACCCTACACTAGGCATACCAGGCACTGGCAATCACATTGAGAAGAGGAGTCCCCACTGACAGTGGGCCAGGCCTGGTGACCAGTTGCTGTCACTGGAGATAAAGGAGCCCATACCTGGCTTTGAAAACCAGCAGGGCTTAACTTCAGGAATTTTTTTTTTTAAGTTTTTTTTTTTTTTTTTAATTTGACAGAGAGAGAGAGAGATCACAAGTAGGCAGAGAGGCAGGCAGAGAGAGAGAGGGGGAAGCAGGCTCTCTGCTGAGCAGAGGGCCCGATGCGGGGCTTGATCCCAGGACCCTGAGACCATGACCTGAGCCAAAGGCAGAGGCTTAACCCAGTGGGCCACCCAGGTACCCCACTTGGGGTATTTATTATCAACCAACACGAATTGGTGATGTCAAAGATGAAAGTAACTGTCACACTCCATCCAGGGAGGTTATTTGCTGAAGCCACCGTCCTTTGGGTTTTCCTTTTAGTTGTCTTTCCAGATCTTGATTACTCTCCAAATCAGGAAAGAAAAACAGAATGAAAAATGAAAATCAGTTTTTTGACAGAGGTGTGTCTTTGAAATCACCAAGGATAAGAAATGTTGATCTTCAAGAAGCTTGGCCCTCCTCCTACAGATCCATGTTTGTGAGTGGGGTTAGGAGAACATGTTCTGAAATCTTCCTAACCCAACCAGTAAGTTTACCCTACCCTGTAGCCTCACCCAAGACAAGTAAGAGGCAAAAGGACCCCAGGAAGGTGAACCAAACCACCCCCCTCAACCTCTTTTGGATTGAGAGGAGGCAGGAAGGAGACCTATTGCCTGCACCCCTCCCACCTATCCAGGTTAGAGACCAAGCCTGAAGTGTGACATTCCCTCAAAAGCCCACACACCCCTGCAAATGCCCCTGGCAAGAAAACCTAGCCTGCAGAAGCAACTTCAAAGCCTACTGGACAAGCTCCTTTTTGGGAAGCTCAACTCCAGAACAGTTCATTGAACTTCAAGGACCCAGTAACACCCTAAGAAATGTCCAGGAATATGATCTGATTTGTCCCTTGAGACTCAAAATATTCAGATTAGGCTTTGTCATGCTTGCCAGCAGGATTAGCAAAAATGCAACGCTGAGAACAGCCCAAGGAACTTTTAAGAGCCAGTTCCAACATGGTGGGATGAACTGCAACCCTGGGAAGAATAAAAAAGATACTAATGTGCTGAGAAGGATAACTCAGATACATTGTTCAATGAGACAGGGCTTTGGAACAGTAAGTGCTAGTATCTCATTTATGCAAAAAAAAAAAAAAAAATCTGGTGCATGCCTGCCTACATGCACACAAAGAAAATGCAAGATCACAGACCTCTCTTTTAACAGTGCTCTTTCGAAGTGTGCAGTGGGGGATGGGGAAATGTTATGGTCCTCTATAATTTTACAGTGAACAACTGTTACTTTTTTTTTTTTTTTAAGATTTTATTTATTTGTCAGAGAGAGAGCGGGAGCGAGCACAGGCAGACAGAGTGGCAGGCAGAGGCAGAGGGAGAAGCAGACTCCCCGTTGAGCAAGGAGCCCGATGTGGGACTTGATCCCAGGACCCTGGGATCATGACCTGAGCCGAAGGCAGCGGCTTAACCAACTGAGCCACCCAGGCGTCCCCAACAACTGTTACTTTTATGATCTCAAACGTGATAAAGGAAAGAAGCTGCAGGGAGAGTGTACTCCTTTCCAACTTACATCCCCAGACTAAGTCTGGAGAGCAGGACTCACGCTATCTACAAGACCCATGTGAATGTGCATTTGGATGATACTTCCTCACCTCCCTGTGACCACAAAGGAGGAAGATCTTAATTAGATCTTGTGTCCACAAAGGCCTTGGGTGCTGGCACCTTTCCCTTAAGGATATTTCTGTGTGATCATTTCTGATGTTCAATCCTCCGCCTATGAACTCCTCATTAGGCAGCCTACCAAAAGAACAAGAGGTGCTGCCTTTGGGGCTTGTGTTACGCAAAGGGGATTTTATGTTGTTTTTATTCCCTGGAAAGTGACCATTTGTAACACTCCTTACAATCACACAGATGTGCCTTTCCCCACCACCTGTGTGCAGATTTACCAGCCCAGCTCTGGGCCAGAGAAGCAGGTCCACTGCTGAAAGTAGTTGGCCAGGGATCAGCTCTATGGCGTCCTAAATCAGCAGTGACCCCTCTGATCCAACCCTGAGTTGCATCAATAGCAGCATGGAATGTTCTAGTTAGAGGCTTTCCCTCGGGAGTCTAGATGTGAACCCCAACTTTGCCAGTGGCTTCAATCTTCTGGCAACTCATGAAATTTCTCTAACTCAGGCTGTTCATCTATAAAACGGAGATGAGGGGCGCCTGGGTGGCTCAGTGGGTTAAAGCCTCTGCCTTCGGTTCAGGTCATGATCCCCGGGTCCTGGGATCAAGCCCCGCATCCGGCTCTCTGCTCAGCGGGGAGCCTGCTTTCCCTTCTCTCTCTGCCTGTCTCCCTGCCTACTTGTGATCTCTCTCTGTCAAAAAAAAAAAAAAAACAAAAAAAAAAAAAAAAAACCCACTTACAACGGAGATGATCACAGTGCCCACCTCACTGGGCTGTTGTAAGGATGAAACCGACAAAACAATGGTGGCAGGTGCACAGAGGATAGCTGTTACTGCTGTTAAAAGTTCACCAAGAGGGACGCCTGGGTGGCTCAGTTGGTTAAGCAGCTGCCTTCGGCTCAGGTCATGATCCCAGCATCCTGGGATGGAGTCCCACATTGGGCTCCTTGCTTGGCAAGGAGCCTGCTTCTCCCTCTGCCTCTGCCTGCCTCTCTGTCTGCCTGTGCTCGCTCTCTCTCTCTCTAACAAATAAATAAATAAAATCTTAAAAAAAAAAAAAAAAAGAGTTCACCAAGAGTAAGAGGCCGGGCGCTCACCCTCTCACCCACTTCCCTCTTTACAGAAGGAGAAATCTTAAGCTCACAGAAGGGCGGATTGTTGCACATACAAAAGGAACTCTTTTCACAACGACTTCCTGCTCTGGGAGTTCCAGCACTTTACCCAAACTCAAAGATCTAAAGAGAGAGTGTTCCGAGCAAGAAATTGGCCTCTGGGAATCGGTATTATCCTGGAAAGCCCCTTCTAGGCTTGCTGGAAGAAAACCAGCTCCTTGGAGGGCGCCGACACCATTTGGATGGCACCCCGGAGGCGAAGGTCCCCGTAACCCTTTCCCCATAACCCTTTCCCCATTCCCCGGAGTGGACGTGAACGCTTCGGGCCGAAGGGCCTTGGCCTTTTCCTTAGCGAATGGGCGAACTTCAGAGAAGGCCTCCTCCTTTTCTCGTTTTTCCTTTTGGACTTGCCTGGACGTGGGCAAGAATGAAGGGATAAGAAATGGCCAAGAAAAAGAAAAGCTCCCGCTAAGACGGACTTTGATGAAAACGTCGTCTGGGTGGGCGATGAGGAAAGCCCTCTGCAGACACTGCAGAGACTAAGAGGCCAAGGGGTGGAGATTGGAACCCCGAGAGTTGGCGCTGGAAAACGGACAGCGGGGGGACGAGAACAAATAAGCGGCCCAAGTCACAGCCGGAGAATGGAACAGGGGCGGTCAGAGTTGGTGAAGGGGCCAAAATGCTCGCCGAAAGGATGGCTAAGGTGTGCGTAAAGCCCAAACGCAGCAAATCTCTCAAGCCCCAAATGGGGCCCAAAAAACCCCAGGGCCTTCCCACTCGGCGGGCTCCTTCTCCCCGAGAGAACAAAGCCCCGGGGCCGGCGGCCTCACCTGGTTGTAGAAGACTTCAGGCTGCTGATTGGGGGCCGGCACGGCCTCGGTGGCGGCGGCCGACAGGAGACGGCAGCCCAGGCGGGGCCCGAGGCCAGCGGCGGCGAGCGCAGCGGCGCGCAACATGCTGCAGAGCGAGCGGGAGCGCAGGACCGTGTGTGCCCAGCGGCCGGCGGGCGCAGCTGGGGCGGGAGTATGGGGTGGGGGTCACTGCGACCGCGACCTCTCCCCGCCCCTGGCGCGGCCGCCAATGGGCGAGCGCGGGGCGGGGCACGGGGACGTGCCAGCCACCTCCCCCGGGGTCCCCTGCGAGGCTGCCCCGCGGCGCGCCCCCTCCGGCCTCCGGCCCTGGGCTGATTCCACTTCGCTCCCTTTTGTGCCTCGCTACCGCCTCCCCGCGCGGCGCACCGGGTATAAGCAATAACCCGACCTCACGAATTCAGCGTGCATCGAACCCCTAATGTGTGCCTGAACCCTAACGAGGACAGGCCTGACCCGGACCTAACGAGGACCTGGCCCTGACTTACGCAGGCTTACACTGTCGTGAGAGAGGCCGACCTTAAACTAAACGCGAGGTAATTTCGGAAAGTGGTAAGGAATGTGAAGATACCGAATAGAGTGAAGGCAGGGTTGGAGCAGAGAGCACTGCTTTTAAATCCTTTGGTCAGGAAGTGGCAGGTGAGACCTGAATTGTCTTCAGAAGATGTTACAGAATGGTGAGGAGTTCGCAGAAGGATGGCGTGCTTGGTTTGCATCTTAAACTCACTGGTTTCTCATTCTGTGCCAAATGCACTAAAGAAAGCAGGGGTAGGGACAAGGATCTTGCAGGTCGTTTGGTTCCAGGAACATCCTGGAGCCGGGCACTGGGAGCCAGGGAGGAATCAGAGCGGCTTAGCTAGGGAGGGGGATGGATACAAGGTCAGCTGTGTGCATTGCAAACAGAGAGAGGATCAGCAAAAGTCCCAGAGGAGGTGAAGAAAGCTGGCAGGAAGACCTGGGCTGTGTTTGGACAGCAGGGAAGCAGAGGGAAGGGGCGGATGTAGGCAGCAAGGGTATAGGTTGCTACTGAGGCTCCAGCCACTGGAGCTAAGGCTGAAGAGGCTGACCAATGCCAGGTATTAAGTACCAGGCAAAGGTGTTCTAAGGTCTGAAGGAGATGCACATGGTCTATGTGGTGAGTGTGTGCGTGCGTGTGTGTGTGTTTTGTTTTGCGTTAAAGAGCTAATGTGATATCAAAAGGATAACACATTAATTAACAGAGCTCCTGTAACAGATATGCCAGGAAATTCCAGTGACTACCTACAATAAAGTCCCTGCTCACACTGTGACTCACACAGATGTTCCCCTCCAGGTAGTCGCCCAGGGACCCAGTCTCTTTTCCTTGTATGACTCTGAGGTTAATAGCTGATTCCCAAAGTTACCGGGGAGCTCGGCATCATTTCAGATAACCAGAGGCGAAAAGAGCATTAAAGATGGCATAGGGGAAGTTTTTATGACTGAGCCTGTTTCACTGGATCTTCAGTCACTTGGCCATTCCTCCATATAAGGGAGTGTGGAAAATGAACAGTGTGCCCAGGAGGACGGGGCCATAGGTTTGGAGATCAGCTTTATCAGCAGAGACAAACTGAAAAGTGAATCTTCCTCTTTTCGGAATGCGGCTCTCAGCCCCCACTTCCCCTTCCCCAGACATCTTGCTTTGTTCACTTAATCATGTGTTAGAAGATGGCTCCGCACCAGCACACAGTAAGTGTCCCCATTCTCTTTAACAGTTATGTAGAATTCCCATGGATTGGTGTACCATTTTTATTTGATGAATTTCCTGTAGATGGGCTTTTAGATTGTTTCCAACCTTTTGTCATTATAAACAATGCCAAAATGTATATATCCTTGACTGACTTGGGAAACTCATAGAAACAGAGCTGCTAAATCAAAGGATATTTACAACTTTAATTTTGTGTTGGATCTTGAACACATGGGTTGAACTGTGCAGGTCCACTTCCATGCAAATTTTTTGCAGTACAGTAAATCTATTTTCTTAACATTTTCATTTGTCTAGCCTACTTTATTGTACGGATGCAGTACATAATACATAGAACATACAAAATGTGTGTTAATTTACTGTTTATGCAATCAGTAAGTCTTCTTGTTAACAATAGGCTATTAGTAAAGTTTTGGGGAGTCAAAAATTGCATGTGGATTTTTGACTGCATGGGGGTGGGGGGGTCAGTGCTCCTAACCCCTGCATTGTTTGAAAGTTAACTGTAGGGCCCCTGGGTGGCTCAGTTGGTTGAGTGACTGCCTTTGGCTCAGGTCACGATCCTGGAGTCCTAGGATCCAGTCCCACATCGGGCTCCCTGCTTGGCAGGGAGTCTGCTTCTCCTTCTGACCCTCCCCCTTCTCATGCTCGCTCTCTCTCTCACACACACTCTCTCTCTCAAATAAGTAAAAACAAACAAACAAACAAACAAAAAAACTTAAAAAAAAGTTAACTGTAGATATTGCTGAATTATCCTCCACGGAGGTTTGATTAATACACAATGCCTTTCCCCCTGCCACTGTCATATAGGAGTTTCCTCAATTTATCAAGTTTTTTAAAGCCCTGTTAATCAGATAGGTGAAAAATAGCATTTCACTATCACATTAATTTGCATTTCCCTTTTCAGGAGTGAGCTGGAACATCTTTGCCTACATGAAGTCACGTGTCCTTCCTCTGCTACAAACTGTTGAGGTACCTTGCTCATTTTTGCATTGGATTGTTGTTGGTTTCTTAAAGATTTTTATTTATTTATGGATTGTTGTTGGTTTCTTTAAAATTGATTTGTAGGTGCTTTACATATATCAATGCAATTAACATTTGGTCATTTCATATATGTGCAAATATTTTCTGCCAGTCATCGCTGATCTTTTTACTAGTTGATGCCTTTTTTGGTTTTGTTTTTGTCTTAAGAGTTTGGTTTTTTTTTGGTGGTGGTGGTGGTGGTGATGGTGTTTTGGGAGGGGGGTTGTCCAGTGTTTTCTTTTCCCTAATTTATATTTATTTATTTATTTATCTATTTTTATTTATTTATAAGTAATCTCCACACCTATCATGGGGCTGGAACCCATGACGCAAGATCAAGCATTGCGTGGTCTTCTGACTGAGCCAGCTAGGCACCCCTGTCCAGTGTTTCATGTCGCTGGCTTTTATGCTATGCCTAGAAAGCCTCTTCCACTCAGATTATTTTTTATTTTTTGCCTTATATATATATATATTTTAAAGATTTTATTTATTTGACAGACAGAGATCACAAGTAGGCAGAGAAGCAGGCAGAGAGAGAGGAGGAAGCAGGCTCCCTGTTGCTCCCTGTTGCTCCCTGTTGATCAGAGAGCCTGATGTAGGGCTTGATCCCAGGACCCTGGGATCATGACCTGAGCCGAAGGCAGAGGCCTTAACCCACAGAGCCACCCAGGTGCCCCAACTGCTTTATTTTTTTTTTTAAGTTTTATTTATTTATTTGAGAGGGAGAGAGAGAGAGCACAAGCTGGCAGAGGAGCAGAGGGAGAGGGAGAAGTAGGCTGCCCGCTGAGCAGGGAACCTGAGGTGGGGCTAGATGCCAGGACCCTGGGATCATAACCTGGGCCAAAGGCAGGCGTCCTAACCGACTGAGCCACCCAGGTGCACCTCAGATTATTTTTTAAATGTCTCCTGGGGCTCCTGGGTGGCTCAGTCATTAAGCATCTGCCTTCGGCTCAAGTCATGATCCCAGAATCCTGGGATCGAGCCCCACAGCAATCCCCACTTGGGCTTCCTGCTCCCTCTTGTGCTCTCCCTGCTTGTGTTCCCTCTCTCGCTGTCTCTCTCTCTCTCTGTCAAATAAACAAAATTTTTAAAAATAAATAAATAAATGTCTCCTATATTTTTTCTGTTATTTTTCAACTTTATGGAGATAGAATTAATATATAACACTGTGTAAGTTCACAGTTGGCTTCCCTTACGTATTGCAAAATGCTGGCCACCATTGCATTAGCTAATTCCTCCATCATGTTACATAATGACCATTTCTTCTTGTGCATGGTAAGAACATTTTAGATGTGCTCTCTTAGCAACTTTCAGGTATATGAGTATAAAATGTAGTACTGGTCATTGTAATCACCATGCTGGACCAGATCCCCAGAACTTACTCATTTTATCACAAGAAGGTTGTACCCTTTGGTCAGCATTTCACCATGTCCTTCATCACCTAGCCCCAGGTAATGTTTTTCTGTGAGTTTGGCTTTTTTTTTTTTTAAGATTTTATTTATTTACTTGACAGACAGAGATCACAAGTAGGCAGAGAGAGAGAGGAGGAAGCAGGCTGTCCGCAGAGCAGAGAGCCTGATGCGGGGCTCGATCCCAGGACCCTGACCTGAGCTGAAGGCAGCGGCTTTAACCCACTGAGCCACCCAGGTGCCCCGAGTTTGGCTTTTTTAGATTCCAAATATAATGGAGATCATACAGCCTTTATCTTTCTGTCTGACTTATTTCACTTAATGTAACACCCGCAAGCTTCATCCACATCATTGTAAATGGCAGGGTTTCTTTCCTTTTCATGGCTGAATCATATTCCATTCTATGTGTATGCATTTTCTTTATCCATTCATCAGTTGCTGGACGCTTGGGTTGTTTCTGTGTCTCAGCTATTGAGAATAATGCTACACTGAATATGGAAGTGCAGCAATCTCTTCAAAGTCCTCTTTTCAGGGGCGCGTGGGTGGCTGAGTGGTTTAAAGCCTCTGCCTTCGGCTCGGGTCATGATCCCAGGGTCCTGGGATCGAGCCCCACATCGGGATTTCTGCTCAGCAGGGAGCCTGCTTCCTCCTCTCTCTCTCTCTCTCTCTCTCTCTCTGCCTGCCTCTTTGCCTACTTGTGATCTCTGTCTGTCAAATAAATAAATAAAATCTTAAAAAAAAAAAGTCCTCTTTTCATTTCCTTTGGATATATATTCAGAAGTAGGATTCCTGGACCATATGGTAGTTCTTTCAAGAACTAACTAACTTTCTTCCTTCCTTCCTTCCTCTTCCTTCCTTTCCCTTTCTTTCTTTCTGAGATTTATTTATATATTTTAGAGAGAGAGGACCCTGGGATCATGACCTGAGCCGAAGGCAGACGCTTAACCCACTGAGCCACCCAGGCGTCCCTGGTCTTTTCTTTCTTTCTTTCAATTCATTTTCTTGCTCTTAAGTCTTTGTTCTGATTTTTTTTTAATTTTGTTCTCATTTTCTCTAGATCCATCTTTCTTTCTTGCTCTCCATTGCCTTTTGTCTGGGGACTCATTACCAGGAACTGAGCTGGCAAGAGCAAAGAATCTTTAAAGGGCAGAAGAGTGAAGCAAGGGGAGGAAGGAAGGAAGCACAGTGACATTTCTTTTTAGCGTGATGCGGCAGGGAGAGATATGGACACTTGGACCTGATTTAATGTTGTCCTCCCACTGTGCTGAGATCACTGGGAGAGGCAGCAAGTTGAGTTAGGGTCCTTTCACTTGCTCTGAGAAGATAGACACACTCTGAACTTGGCAACACTCTGAAGCATTTCCTGGTTAGAGCCCAATTGTGTGTTTTCACCTTGAAAATAATCCAGTTCCACCCGCTCTCTAAAACAGGGGGTAACTAAAGTGTCCTTTGGAGTCACTGAATGGTGAAATTTTAGATATTTGGTTAGTTAGTATCCATCCATTCTGGGACACTGACTCTATCTAAGGGAAGGTTTTCCGCCCCTCAAACAGTAGATGTGAGGTGGGCAATTCAAAGCAACACTTATTTATTTATTTTAAGAATTTTTATTTATTTATTTAGAGACAGAGCAGGGGAGAAGGGGGAGAGGCAGAGGGATAGAGAGAATCCCAAGCAGACTCCCTGTTGCACGTGCAGCCCAACACCGGGCTTGATCCCGGGACCCTGAGATTGTAAACTGGGCAGCTATCAAGAGTCAGATGTTCATCCGACTGAGCCTCACAGGTGCCCCCAAAGCAACATTTAAACAGGAAGATATTCTGCCCCAGAGGCAGGAGGAAATGTGGTGGAGCCCTGGGCCCCCGCTGCCCTCCTTATCTGCATATACACGGAACCCTGTGACAGGTGTGGTTTTTTTTTTTTTTAAGATTTTATATATTTATTTGACAGACAGAGATCACAAGTAGGCAGAAAGCAGGCAGAGAGAGAGAGGAGGAAGCAGGCTCCCCGCTGAGCAGAGAGCCCCATTCGGGGCTCGATCCCAGGACCCTGGGATCATGACCGGAACTGAAGGCAGAGGCTTTAACCCACTGAGCCACCCATGCGTCCCCTGTGACACGTTTCATGCTAGCTCACTACCCCACACATGCAGCCAAGCACACAGAGCAGACCCTGTCCCCTCCATGCCGGCTGCCCTTGAAAGGTGGTGAGGAGGTGGACATTATGGTCTGAGAAACATTGCAGTCTTAGCTGGTCCTAGCTGGGGGTCGACCCTGGAGCCCCCGCAGGCCTAAATCTCAGCTGAAGCACAGCCTGCTCTTTAACCCCTTGGGGAGCCCCCCTCCGGACTCCGGCCACGGCCACATACCAGCACGCACGTGCACTGCGTGCACTGCAGGATTCTTACAAGCCATGCCTCATCTCATCTAATCCCCAAACAGTCCTAGAGGGGAAGTGCTGTTCTCACCATTTCTCAGGTAAGGAAACCAACTCTACCAGAGAAAAATGGCTTTCCAGCATTGCCCCGCTAGTCTGTCACGGAGGCAGGTTCAAACCCAGGGCCATTGGAATCCAGATCCATAGCTAACAAAGATCCTCTGGGTAACCAAACTCCGCTGGGCTTCTCTAGGCTTTCTTCTTGAGTAGCCCTCAAACCAGGCCTGCAAAAACTGCAGACTCTCAGCACAAAAGATTTATGAATCTACCCTCCACCCCTACATTACCACATCAAAAGACTTGAACAAATAGCAACAAAGTTTCTCGCAACTCAAAGCTGCATCTCTACAGTGATCTCAACCCACAGGAAAGTGCTGCCTAAGACAATTCGAGGCTGCCCCAAAAAAGGTATTCTGTTCCAGCCAACACTCCAAGAAAGGGCACTTGTCTCCCAGTCTCTGGTAGGCTCCGAGCCCAGCTTCAATAAGCCAGTGCCAGTTAGCAAACCCAGGTGGGTTTCACATGGACCAGCCCCCCACTTCCCGCTTTCTGTAGATCAGCAGGAAATTCCCTGTACAACCCCATCCCCTCCTCCTTCCCTCGAAAATGCTCATTCTAAAAAACGGAGGTTGGGAGTACCTGGTGGCTCAGTGGGTTAAGCCTCTGCCTTCAGCTCCAGTCATGATCTCAGGGTCCTGGGATTGAGCCCCGCATTGAGCTCTCCGCTGGGGGGGGGGGACCCTGCTTCCTCCTCTCTCTCTGCCTGCCTCTCTGCCTGCTTGTGATCTCTCTCTCTCTGTCAAATAAATAAATAAAATCCTTAAAAAAAATTAAAACTTAAAAAAATGGAGGTTGAGGGCAGTTTTTATGCAGCACCCTCTTCCCTATTGCAATAACACATTATTGATTAATGTCTCTCCTTCCCACTGTAATTAGCATCTGCCTTTCTCTTTGACAGCTCTTTGCCCTGTGTTACCTATCTCGTGCTGATACGATAACAGAATTCCCAGAAGCTGTTCCTCTCCTCAGCCATCTTGGTTAGAACAAACGGCTCCCAGAGTCCTTGTCTGACAGATTGTCTATTTGGACCCCTGGTTGCTGGAGTCTGAGATGCCTCCATCCATGTGCTCTGATGCTCACACACATTAGCGAGGCTGACGGAGGGTACAAGTCCGTAGCCATGTGGCAACACAGAGGACAGTATAAATACCAACTCTCATGTCTCAGAGATGTGCAAGCATTGTTTCAACCCTGGGCTGGCACAGGGTTTCACAATGACCCAGAGGGGCAAGCTGCAACACAGCCTGGCCCGCCCACATTATCCCTGGGGAGCTCTGCAGCCCTGGGTCCTGACAGGCAATGGGCATCTCCAGGCGGCCTGTGGAGACTTGTCGGGGGGTAGGGGGGATGTGGTAGAGCATATGGAGCCTGTTCTTTGAGATCATTTCCAGCTGCTGTCTTGAGGGGGCACCAGACGGGCGAGGTGTCTGGGATTCAGTCTTTCTTGCATTCTCTATAGCGTTATTATGGGTAATTATATATTATGGGTACTCTATAGGGTAATTATGTGATAGTATCTGAAATCAGGGCTTAGAGGAGCATGGGCAGTTTGCAGATATCATGCCCACGATTTGCTGCAGGGAGAATGAGGAGTTGAGAAAACAGGAGGGGCTGAATGCCCCCCACCCCCACCCCAGAGTCCTTACTCCTGATGGAACCCTGTGAACGTTTGACTGTCCCAGGATCTCTGGGGAGGGGTCAGCCCTACAGAAATCTAGCCCGTAATGCCGGTCAGGAGAGGAATGGAGGAATGTGTGTTCAGTTGCTTTGGGATAGAATATTGCTGTGACAAGGGAAAAACCTTTAGCGTGTTGTGATCCCATATTGTTCCCTTTCCCACGGCTAAGAAGAAGACAGGTCTAGCCACGTAAGGATGGTGGCAAGATGATTAGTGTTTCACAAATAAAACTGGTGAGGCACGATCATTACCACACCAAGTTTGTTCACATCCAAGTGTGTACCTGCAACCACAACACTCTTGCATTCTAGAGAAGCACAATACTGACATCATCATCCCATTTTTACCACGTTTGGCTTATCAGAAATGGTAACTGTTGGAGGTGGAAAAGACACCAGGTTAGGACCAGGTTAGATTTCCTATGTCCTCTGGATCCTTTGCTCTGTATCTTCTTAAGGCCCTGTCTCCACTTCCTTCTCTCTCTCTCTCTCTCTTTTTAACTTTCGCAGGTGGTTCTTTTAGAGCCCTGTGCAGTGTTAGGGACCTTTAAGCCAGCTGTAATCCTCCTTTATTCCTTCTTCATTCAGTGAAGTTTGGAGAACAGAAAGATCTTTTTAAGACTCAAGTCATATCACACCACTTTCTAAATTCACCACTTTGTTATGTTTATTATTTTCTTAAGATTTTACTTATTTATCTGACAGAGAGCGCACGTGCACACAAGCAGGGGAAGCCGCAGAGGGAGAGGGAGAAACAGGTTTCCCATGGAGCAGGGAGCCCAACTCAGGACTCGATCCTGGGACCCTGGCATAATGACCTGAGCCGAAGGCAGATGCTTAACCGATGACGCCACCCAGGTGCCCCTGTTACTTTCAGAATCAGCACCAATCCTGACTAAGGCCGCTGAGGCCCGGCATGACCTGGCATCTCTAAGTCTCTGCTCCTCACCCCAGACCTACTGGGTTGCTCACCAGGGCCTTCTGGAGCACCCTTGCCTTTTCTTGTCATGCACCAATGGCTCAAAGGTGTATTCTGAAAAGAATTCCCTAAGCTCCCAAGCGCCCAACCCTCCACCTGCCCAGCAGTGCCTGCCACATCCCCCACCATTGTCTGGGGATACTCTCCGCCATCCCCTGGTGAGATGTGAGTTCCCGTTTTGTTTACCTGAACATCCCCCAATGCCCAGACCGTGCCAGGCCCACCTGACATTGAGGAGTAGGATTTTTAACAGAACTGGAAACGCTGAGTGAGGGGCTGCTGGAGGTTGCATCCCAGAGACTTCTGTGACTTGTCATTCTTTGCATAGGATTCAAGGGCCCAGAACTTTTGCAGCCAAGGATCTGAGGGAGCTGTGAGGCCGTCCCCCAGCACAGCTTCTATTTTTATCCCTGCAGCTGCCATACTTAAAGAGCAAGGTTAGCCTCAGGCCATGAGAGCAGGTGGAGGGCCAAGTGATATGGCAGGCCACCACCGCAGGCACTTCCTTATTTTTAAAAGCCCGCCTCCTCCTCCCTCCTGTGGCCAGAGGCAAGAACTGGGGCTGTACTCAGACCCTGCTGGTGTTGTAATAGCCATTCGTTTGGGGGTCCGAATCAAACTTGATCTTTTCAGAGCAGCCAGCAGTATAGTTGGGGAGGGCTTGTGTCGCCAGACTGCTGGGGCGCGAATCTCCTGTGAGCCCTTTCCCAAGGCGCCCAAGCCTCTCCCGTTCCCTGATAGCACAGCCCTGGCTGTGGCTGATGGCCACTCTCCTGGGGAAAGCTCTGCCCTTGAGGAGGGCGAGTTTGCAAAGCAGCAGATTTGGGCAGTCCCTGCCCATCTGGGCCAACCTGGGAAGGGCAGCTAGCTTTTGGCCCTCACAAATTATGAGATCAGCAGACTGGGTCCCGATAGCCAGTGGCTTCTCTTTGCATGCCACCCGGGCCCATGGGTCACCTATTTCTCAAAGAACTCAGATCTCAGGCAGTGATCATTTCTGCCTTCCCCAGAGAGGGCAATGTTGCTCTCCAAATTGTGATGCTGTATGGTCTACCATCTCTCCTCCCCAAAAGTATGACTATGAAGCAGATAGAAGGGTGTGGAAGTTGTAGGGGCCTTCACACACATCGAGCATGGTCCTTTGGTAACACGTGAGTGTCAGTGAGGGGCTGATTCAGGACGTACCAAGGCTCACGGCATCTGCACCCCCCACACGTATAGGCCAGTGCACTCTGCAAGATCCTCTGTAAACCCAAGGACAGAGAAGGAACAGACACACTGAGACTGAGGGTCTCTAGTGCGAACCTTTATTCTCAATTCCTTTTGAGAACGTTCACTAAGTCTCTCTGATGTATTTTCTTACTCCTTTGTGTCCCCAAACGCCGTTTCCAAAATAATATCTTTTTTTCTTAAAGATTTTATTTATTTATTTGACAGACAGAGATCACAAGTAGGCAGAGAGGCAGGCAGAGAGAGAGGAGGAAGCAGGCTCCCTGTGGAGCAGAGAGCCCGATGCGAGGCTCGATCCCAGGACCCACTGAGCCACCCAGGCGCCCCTCCAAAATAATATCTTAATTAGCGTTCTGGGCTATGGACCGTCAAATGAAGAACATCAGAAACCAGTGGCTTCACGATTTGGGTTCATTTCATTTTCCCAGGAGCGCTCTGGCCCTGGGTCCTGAGGCTGTGGCCAGTCGTGGCTGTCCCTCTGCTGGCTGGGGAGGGCCCGAAGGAGTGGGAAGTCCGCAGGTTTGGGAGCAAGCACAGGGTTCCTAATATGGGGCCACATTGCCACAGCCTTTACACCCACAGCCAGGGAGGAAGGAGGCACAGACTCCCTGGATCGGAGACCAGCTTTCCAGGCTCTGTACACAACCCATTTAGCTCTCAGCGCACCCCCTTCCTCCTTTCCTGAAACAGCAAACTCACAGAAATGCCTTCTGTGGGGACATAAGAAGGTTGAGTTGGCAATGACCATCCCAGGATAGAGATGCCGGGCAGGGTACAAGAATGACGCATCCCACCCCATGCAGAGCACATCACTTATCATTTGGGGCACTGCAGGCCCGGTGGAGGCATTCCAGGTGCCGCCATCCTCCAGCTCTGTCTTGGCCACTGCTGCCCGGCGCACCTGGTCAAGCCTGCTGGCAAAATGCAGGCAGGGGCCCAGGCAAAGAACAGAGCCGAGAGGTAGTTGCTGCTTGGCCCTGTTGCTCTGAAGGCCTGGAAGACACAAGGTGGGAAGGAAGGAAGCCCTGGGTGAGCCCCTAGCCCTGAGGGCCCCAGGAACAGGTGCCTGACTCTGCTCTCTTCCTGGGGATGGCCCCTGACAGCTATGTGATAACGAAGGTTCTGGAAGACTTCAGGTGGGACCGTACCTGCTGTCCACTCCGCTAAGTGAGTTCTGCCACCAGGGGATCTCTAGGTTAAGATTTGGGAAGGAGGCATGACTGAATGGTTAGGAGGCCATGTGCTGGTGTATTAAGGACCTAGATTTCCTAAAACTCCAAGATCAGATAGGCTGAGTGACCTTAAACAAGGCGCTTCACTTTTCTGGGCCCCTGTTTCCTCATATTCAAAATGGGGTAGGATTGGGGGCCCCTTATGGGGTTGATTCAAGGAGGAAACAGAAAATTACATCATGGTAATTGGGCAACAACAGGCAGCTGCTGGAGTTTATACGCGGTCGGGCAGCTGAAGGCAAAGGAAATTCGAATGAGCCAGCAATCCACAGTCCGTGCTCACCGGATTAACACCATTGGTCGCCTGGGAGGCCATGGACAGGGCCACAGTTTTCATCATGGCAATATCTAAAGCTGCAGCCTGCAAGGATGAGGAGGAGACCTGGGTAGAAGGGCACACCTGAGAGCAGACTACCTGGAAGAATCATTAGTTTCACAAGGAGGAGTGGAAACAGCAGCTCAGAACAGAGACCCGAGGTCCGGCTGGACCACAAGCTCTGTAAGCAGCTCCTGTCTGGTGCGTGGGCTGTGCCTGGCAGCTAGTGAGACGGCGTGGAGGACTTGGTGGTAGTGACTACAAGGGTGGCCCAGGACGTTGTGTGAGCAAGTACCGGGCCAAGGACAGACTCAGGAATGTGGGAACACGGACATCTTCCCAGATGGCGGGGAACATCACCAGCACACACAGCACAGGACGGGGAGTGGCTTATACTCCACTCTGGGACACAGCCAGCCGTGTCTCCAATGTAACAAGGGACCAAGGCCAGCCAGGACTCTGGGGAATCAAGCTGCAAGGATCTGCCCTGGGTCAGGCATTCAAGGGAGGCCCCTGCGAGCCTCCCCGGTATCTGGCATTTGAGTGCCACTGAACCGGGACCTTGGGATTCCCAGCTGAGAGGTGGAGGCTGCCCCGTGAAGAGTTGGAGAAGACAGGGGTCACTGTAGGCATCGTGCCTGCCCATGAGGGGTACTCGGACAGAGCCGCTTAAGGAATCATGTCACATTTGAAAATCAATCTCTTTTGGTTGGTTCTTTTGCTTCCTCAGTTTGCCCGATACCTGCACCCCACTGGGCAGAGCTAAGGCCGGGCAACCGTATGGCCCCCGCGCCCCGCTGCCTTAGAAGTTCACCAGGCCAACAGACAGAAAGTTCAGAACGCTTTTATCGTCCCTTTTCCATTTTTGAAAAGGTGCCCAAATACCTCCAAGCAGAAGTAAAGCAAAGTTATTAATGTCGAGGAGCCAACCTCTTTCTCCACGATTTGCTGCATGGGGAAGGACGTGTCAGTGTCTATAGATGCCCAGGCTGGGTTCCCTCACTTCCACCTCACCACCTGTCATCCTTGGGGGCCCTTCAGCCTCCCATCTCATTTCCTGCCACGTCCACAAGGTGGGTAGCTTTCTGCACCAACAGCCAGGACTGATCCATCTCCACGGCTACTGGGTGATGGATGTCTGCCAGGAGCTTCCCGAAGGCCCCATGGGCGCTCATCTCTGGACACAGGAGACACAGCCAGAGGGGCGACGCTGGTGCCCTGCAGAGGAGGTGGGTGGGAGTACACACGGGAGGAGACAGGACAGGGGAGGGAGCAAAGCAGGAGCCTGTCAGCCCTGTAGCCACATGCAATTTCCGGGGAGAAGAGCCAGACACAGAAGGGAGTAACTCTGAGGGAGCTAGTCACCATGGTGACTGCGCAAATTACTTCCAGGAATCCCTTTCTTCCCACAGTTCAGCCCCCTCTGGGCAGGGCTGGCTGCTCAACAGAGAGCTGAGCTGGCCACTGGCCCAGAGCTTCTGGAAATGAGGTAGTGACTGTGGGGTCCTCCCACGCTGGCCTGGCTTCGCCTCATCTGGGCACCCAGGAGCCAGCTTGGAGCAAGGTGCCGGAGCCCCCTTGTGGGCAATGGTTATAGCAGTGGGGAGTCTAGAGTCTCTGAAACTCATAAGCAATTAGAAAAGGTTATAAGGGATTTTTTATTTTTTCCATTTTTTAAAAACTAAAATATACAGAGAATGTATCTCATGGCAGAAAAGGTACACATTTTCAAATTGAAAAAAGGAAGAACTTAGGAGTGCCTGGTTGGTTCATTTGGAAGAGCCTGTGGGTCTTGAACTTGGGGAGGTGAGTTTGAGCCCCACAGTGGGTATAGAGATCACTTAAATGAATGAATAAATAAATAAATACTTATTTTTTTAAGGAAGACAGGGATTCCTGGGTGTCTCCATATGTTGAGTGTCCGACTCTTGGTTTCAGCTCAGGTCATGATCTCAGGGTTGTGATGTGGAAGTCAGCTAGAGATTCTCTCTTCTTCTGCCTCTGCTCCTACTCTCCCCACTCAAATAAATAAATAAATAAATAAATAATAAAATATAAAAAATGAAAGTATATGGTGAACATCTATCTTAAGGAATAGATTTATCAGGGCGCCTGGGTTCAGTTGTTAGGCGTCTGCCTTTTGCTCACATTGAGCCCTGCGTCGGGCTCCCTGCTGGGTGGGAAGTGTGCTTCTCCCTCTCCCACTCCCCATGCCTGTATTCCTGCTCTCACTGTGTCTCTCTCTGTCAAATAAATAAAATCTTAAAAAAAAAAAAAAGAAATAGATTTCTCCAGCATCATTTTGGAATTTCACTGTAGCTCACACCTGGATTTAACTGACCAGGCTCCTTATAGGTTATCCTTACAAGTCGTTCCCAGCATTTTGCTGTTACAATTAGTGTTGCAGTGAACTGCCTAGTATCAAACCTTTTGTCGGCTCTTATTTACTCCCGTCCTACAAAGTCCCATGAGTGGAACTGCCATGTTGATGCTGTGTACCTTCTGAAGACTTCTGACCGGGATGGTCAAACAGCTCCCCAGGAGGGCTGGTCCAAGCTTCAGCACAGGATGGGGTTAACCTACCATATCTGAACCCTTAGAGAGGAGCACTTTCTTTTTTTTTTTTAATTTTATTAAGTTCTTAATTTACTTGCAGTGTAGTTACCATACAGTGTTATATTAGTTTCAGGTGTGCAATATAGTGAATCAACACTTCCACACCTTACTCAGTGCTCATCATGGTGCATGTACTTTTTTTTTTTTTAAGTGGGCTCCATGTTTAATGTGGGGCTTGAACTCACGAGCTCGAGGTTGAGAGTCTCATGCTCTATTGGCTGAGCCCACCAGACACCCCTTGAAAGTGTACTCTTTATTTTTTTTTAAAGATTTTATTTTTTGGGGGTGCCTGGGTGGCTCATTAGTTGGGTGTCTGCCTTTGGCTCGGGTCATGATCCCAGCATCCTGGGATTGAGCTCCACATCGGGCTCCCTGCTTGGTGGGAAACCTGCTTCTCCCTCTCCCGCTTCCCCCACATGTATTCCTTCTCTCACTGTCTTTCTCTCTGTTAAATAAATAAATAAAATATTTTTTAAAAGATTTTATTTTTTTATTTGACAGGGGCAGGCAGAGAGAGAGAGAGGGGGAAGCAGGCTCCCCGCTGAGCAGAGAGCCTGGTGCGGGGCTCAATCCCAGGACCCTGAGATCATGACCTGAGCCGAAGGCAGAGGCTTAACCCACTGAGCCACCCAGGTGCCCCGAAAGTGTACTCTTTAATCCCCATCGCCTAGTTCACCCATCTGCCTAGTTACCCCTCTGGTAACCATCAGTGTGTCCTCTACGTTTTAGAGTCTGTTTTCTGGTTTGCTTCTCTCTTTTTTTTTTCCTCTTTGTTCATTTGTTTTGTTTCTCAAATTCCACGTATGAGTGAAATCATATATTTGTCTTCCCTTGACTAATTTCACTCTAGCTCCATCCATGTCATTGCAAATGGCAAGATTTCATTCTTTTTTTATGGCTGGATTATATCCCATTGTACATATATATTACATCATCTTTTTCCATTCATCTATCAATGTACATTTGGCTCGCTTCCATATCTTAGCTATTGTAAATAGTGCTGCAATAAACATAAAGATGCGTGTATCCTTTAGAATTAGTGTTTTTGTATTCTTTGGGTAAATACCAGTAATGCGATGACCAAATCATAGGGTAGTTATATATATTTTTTAAATATTTTATTTATTTATTTGACAGACAGAGATCACAAGTAGGCAGAGGCAGGTGGGGGGTGAGGGGAAGCAGGTTCCCTGCTGAGCAGAGAGCCCGATGTGGGGCTCGATCCCAGAACCCTGGGATCATGACCTGAGCTGAAGACAGAGGCTTTAACCCACTGAGCCACCCAGGTGCCCCTGGTAGTTATATTTTTACTTTTCTGAAGAACTTCCATGCTGTTTTCCAGAGTGGCTGCACCAGTTTGCATTCCCACCAACAGTGTAAGGGGGTTCCCTTTCTCCGCAGTCTCACCAACACCTGTTATTTCTTGTGTTGTTGACTTTAGCCTTTCCGACAGGTATGAGGTGATATCTCATTGTGGTTTTGACTTGCATTTCCCTGGTGCTGAGTGATGTTGAGCATCTTCATGTGTCTGTTGGCCATCTGTATGTCTTCTTTGGAGAAAGGTCAGTTCATGTCTTCTGCCCATTTTTAATTGGATTATTTGTGAGATTTTTGGTGTTGAATTGTGAGGAGCACTTTCTTTTTAAAGAAATAAGAACTATGGGGCGTCTGGGTGGCTCAGTGGGTTAAGGCATCTGCCTTCTGCTCAGGTCATGATCTCAGGGTTCTGGGATAGAGCCCCGCATCGGATTCTCTGCTCAGCGGGGAGCCTGCTTCCTCCTCTCTCTCTGCCTGCCTCTCTGCCTAGTTGTGATCTCTTGTCTGTCAAATAAATAAATAAAATCTTTAAAAAAAGAAAGAAAGAAAAAGAAATAACTAGTCAGTCTCAGCTCAAACGGGTGTGCATCGTAGAAGGTTCGCTCAGTAATCCAGACACACTGGGCCACCTTTGTTCTATCTGTACAGAGGTACATGTGAGACATTTGTTTGGCCTCAAGGGTTGGCTTCATTTTTGTGAAATCGACGCCACTGATTTGAATTACTGTTCCCAGAGATAGCTCTCTTTTGCATGAGCTTCCAACCTTTGAGGGGATCAAGGAATAAAGTTTTCTGTGGACGTGTTGGGGTACTAGGGTAGGATAGGGCCAGACACAAGAACCCCAGAGACAAAAGCCACCAATGTGGGCTCTCTCTGGTATCTGATGTTTAAAAAAATGAGCTAGTAGTAGAAGTGGTTTTTACCAGCCCCATGACCTTTTGGACCTTGGAACTTTGCCCCCTCCTGCCGTAGAGGCTGGCCTTTTCCTTCTGATCACCTTGACAGAGGGAGACTCATTCTGTTCTGAATTTTACCAGAGTAACAGAGGCGAAGCAAAGACAGGGACACAGCTTCTTGACAAGAACATCATCTTGCTTCACCTGCTAAGTGCTCTCAGAAAACGGTTAGGGGGGCACCTGGGTGGCTCAGTTGGTTAAAGCCTCTGCCTTCAGCTCGGGTCATGATCTCAGGGGCCTGGGATCGAGCCCCACATCGGGCTCTCTGCTCAGCAGGGAGCCTGCTTCCTCCTCTCTCTCTGCCTGCCTCTGCCTACTTGTGATCTCTGTCAAATAAATAAATAAAATCTTAACAAAAAATACCTTAAAAAAAAAAAAAAAAGAAAAGAAAATGGTTAGGATTTGAGGTCCAAAAGCAAAACAGACGGTTGGCTCCAGGTCAGATCTGACACAAGGAGAAGCACTCAGTGGGCATTTCTAAGCACTGGGACCCTCTGTGACCACCCAGTCCGCTGCACACCTTGGTGGATCCTGCTGGGCTCTAGTCTGCCCTGGGTGATCTCGAAGCCTTGGCCAGGGGCCCAGGCCATATTCTCCTTGAGCATGCCCACCTGTTCAAACAGGACTTCACCAGGGCCCCTGAACACCCAGAAGATTCCCACTGAACAGTCTGTCTACCTGTTTCCCTTGGATGTGTTTATCCCTTGCAACAGTTCAGGTCACTCACTGGCAATATTCCTTGCCCTTTCCTCAGCCTTCTAACTGGAACATGGTTGATGGGGAAGGGAGGGCAGGAGGGAGCCTACTGAAAACGGAAAACAAATCACTGATTTGTAGTGTTAAATGAATGACTCTACCTTGAACTGAAACTCCGTGGTGGGATGTGACTCTAACAGTATAGTGATCCCTTGGAAACACTGAAAATAAAAATGCGAATGCTGTCAGCAGAGAGAAAGAGCCCCTGTGGGAGGTGCTGCAAGCCTGGAGGTCAGCTGTCTACTGGGATCTAGAAGAGAGAGTTTATCGTGCATATCCCACCTACTGCTCCTGTCTTGTGTGCCTTCCTCATCTCACAGATCCTTGGCTTATCTTCTATGTTCAGAAGAGGAAAAAAAGGTATAAAAATACCTGTCTGAAATTTGCCTTGGGGCCTTCCAAGTATCATTATATTCTTGGAGGTTTTGTGTCCTGAGCTTGAGCAAGGGCTGCCCAGAGCCACACAGAGGTGAGCTGCTCCTGGGAGGCTAACACGGACCTTCCTCCAGCCCATACGCTGTCAGGGCCTGGATGGTTTCCGTCCCAGAGTATCCATGGGAACGTGACTGCTGCCAGGGGCTCAGGGCCTATAAGTCTGTTTTTCCCCTAAACACACCAAGGTGGCAGTGAGAATCCGGGATGGAGAGGGAAGGAGAGAGGCAGACCCTCTCATCTGCCGCCGGAGCCATCAGCCCTCTTCTCCGATGCAGTCCGGCCCAGGAAAGCTGCAGCCAGCAGAGTGAGCTCGGGAAGACCTCACACCATCAGACTAGAAATGAGAGCTATTGGTTTTTGTCCCAGTGAGTAATGAATCCAACATCACAAGAGCAGTTTTTTTTTAAAGCAGCACGTAGAGTTGAAAATATAATTTAGAGACAAGAGGCTGACAACTGCAACATTATCACTAGCAGCAGGTTCTGCTGTTCCCACAGGCGCTGTCAATGTCACGGCACAGGCTTCAGAATCAGGCCAACCCTGCACTCTCTGTTCCCTACGTGTGGGGCAGGGAGCTAGTACCTTAGGCATGTGACTCAAGTCACTTCTCGGTCCTAGTTTCCTCCTCTGTCCAGTGGGGGTGATAATCCGTACCTTCTGTGGAGGTGAGGTCCACACAGCCCTTAGAGTGAAGACGTGATGAAGGGTGGGATGATCACCGGCCCCTTTGATGTTGCACACCTGATCTCATGGGAGGGAGAAGCCACTGACAGGTGACCTTCCAGTGACCTTCCCAGTGGAGATGCCCGGGGCACATCGAAGACGGTGGGGGAGTGAAGGAGAGATTCCCGGCACGTCACATGTGTGATGCATCTGTTGACCCATGTGATCTGGTGACCATGTCAGCAAAGAGCTGGCCAGGGCCCCTCACTCCCTGCCCAGCAGAGCTCAGAGGGGCCCCCAGGGGTCTGGTCTGATGAGGAGGAGCCCCAGTGGGTGGTGTCCCAAGCAAGATGCCTGGGGCTGGGTCCTAGCAAAAAGGGAGCCGGCCTCTCCTTCTGGGAACAGAATCAGCCAGTGGGCCTTTTGCTCCATGTTCCCTGAATCTGGAACGGAACAATTAAAGAACTAAAAAGGTGAGAAGGCATTACAGTGACTCCCATGTCCCTGTTCAAAATTTCAAATCCCCTGGAAGTATGAGCCAGAGCTCCTTCCAAGTCATATTGTCCTCTGACACCTTCATGAAGGTCCTTCCGGAAGCCCAGCCAAAACCTCCTTTGATGAAAGAAAACTGACTGGAACTGGGGAGCCGAAGACTCTCAGAGGCAAGCCAGGTCCGAGCCTCGCATGGCTCCCATCTTTTCTGGAAGACTCCCATCCTGAGTGGCTTTCTTGCTTTGCCTCCAACCAGCTGCTGGAAGCCGTCCTCCCTCATGAG